>PTEX01000016.1:5877094-5919505 GCA_003342815.1 Eudromia elegans | reverse complement strand
GGATCCCCCCACGCCGCGCACCCCGTACCCCCCCCGTGTCCCCCTTGTCCCCCGCCCCGGGACGAGGCCGGAGCGGAGCATCCCGCAGCGCAGGTGCTGCGCGGGGGGCGGATGGACCCTCCCCCCCGTCCCTTGCGCGGTCCCCCCACGATGGGGGGGGCTCGGGGGGGCCGGGCCGGAGCCGCGGGGCCCGCTCTGACCTTTGCGCCTCTGCGGGGTATAAAATAAGCGCAAAAAGAGCGCGCGGAAAGGGCTGCGTGGAGGCCGGGCCGGGGCGTCCCCGGCAGGCTGAGGATTGGTGCCAGGAGGGGGTGTGAGCGCCCGGGGGTCGGGCCGGGGTAGGGGGGACACCGAATCTGCGGGGGGCTGGTGCTGGGGTGTCCCCAGGTGCCACCCGCGGAGGCCGGAGCGTCGCCGCGCACAGGGGTGGCCGAGGCCGGGGTGGCCCCGCCGTGGAGGACCCGGCTCCAAAGCCAGGCGGGTCAGGAAGGGAAAGTAAAGTCGGGAAGAAAAGGCAAGAAAAAAAAAAAAAAAACCAAACAACCCGAATCCCCTTCTGGGTTTGGAAAAACGCGACGCGCCGGAAGGAAGCGGCGCTTGTTTGGGTTCAAATTGCGAGGAGGTGAAATTCGGCCCCCCGGGAGGCGCCGCCGGGCCCGGGGATGCTCCGGCCCGTCCTCGGGCGGCGCTCGGGCTCGGTGCGCCCCGGCGCCGCCGCCGGGCCCTGCCCGCGAGCGCCGCGYGCCCGTCCCCGCCGCGGGCCGTGTCCCCGGGGCGCCGCGGGGGGCACTCTTCTCYCCTCCCCTTCCTCCGGCTGCGCTCCCAGAGCAAACAGGGAAGTGGTTTTTCTGCAGTCTCATTGCAGCTCGCCGGCGGAGCCCGAAATCCGGCGCGCGGGAGCACCGGGACGCGGCACGAGCTGCTCCACGATGAGGCTGAGCTGGGGCCTCGCGCTTCCCGGAGCATCCGCCCGGCTCCGCGGGGATGCCCCCGGGAAGGGGATACTCCCAGGATGGCGATGCCCCCAGCATGGGGATGCTCCCAGGATGGGGAAGCTCCCGGGAAAGGGATGCYCCCRGSATGRGGATGCTCCCAGGATGAGGATGCTCCCAGGATGGGGATGCTCCCGGCATGAGGATGCTCCCGGGATGCGTGTGCCACCCTGCGGGCTCCCACCAGGGTCCTGGCGCGCACAGAGCGGAGCGTGGAGCCGCGGGAAGCGCTTTGGGACCTGGGGACCTGTCGCCACCCCATGTGCACTGAACAGCACCCAGGTGGCACCGGGATCAGCTGGGGCTCCCCTGGCCCTGCTGCAGGTGCTGCAGGATGGGGTGGCCTCAGGGCAGCAGCTTGATTCCATCCCCAGGCTTATGGCGCCTTCAGCCATGGTCCGGTGATTTAAATGCATATAGGTGATTTAAATGCATATAGGTGATTTGAATTTATATAGGCTGCTGGCAGGGCCGCCTGGTCACTTCTTTACCGCTCATCTGCACTTCTCAGTCCCAACAAAAGCAGGGCCGGAGGCGCCTTGGGGCGCCGGGCGTCCCCTGTGGCTTGCGGCCACTTCAGGGGGATGGGGCGGATGCTCCTTGTTGAGAGAGGAACCCGCATCTGTTTGTTTGCATTTTGAAGCAAGCAAGCACAGAAGCCTCTCCCTGGGTTCGGGCTCTGTACAAGCTAGATTTGTTTTTTATATTTTTTTTTTTATGCCAAGCTTGACCTGAGTGACCTTTTCACAGTATTACCTTTATTTTCCCCTTATATTTGTTTATGCCTTTAATAACACTGCCATGTGGGGGCCAGGTCAGTCAAAGGTGAAATTAACTTTCAGTGTAAACACAGACTTGATGGAGAAGCCCAGGCTGCGTTTTGCAGGCTTTAAACCTGCATTGGACTCACCGGCACCTGCAAGCTGGGGTGTCAGAGCAGTTAGGAGTGGGATGCAGGGACCCAGGTCACTTATAGGGGCACCCAGGTCACTTATAGGGTGGCCAGTGCCGGTTCAGCTCCGGTTTTTGTCCTTCCTTGTATTTGCTGTATTTAACCTCAGTGCCCAGCATGTCCATGAATGGATAACCTGGTAGCTCCGTCCTTGTCCTCCTCTTGGCTGCTTTGGACCAGGCAGAGCCGGTTTCAAATGCGCAGGCTGACTTTCCACTAAGGGAAAAGAAGCAAATTGCACTTGAATATCTCTTGGATAGCATTTCCCCTGAGCCAAATCTGAGAGCAAGACCATTTAGTAACAGCGGCTTCCCCTCGTGGAGGAAAGTCCTGATGTTGCTGAGTTCTCTAGGAACAGCTAAAACGTTAATGGTCCTTGGTAGCATTATCCTTATATCCCAGTAGTGGCAGGATAAAGACTGGCAAGGGTGCCGTGGGATACAGACAGGGATTTGCCGCCCGCGCGCTCCGGGGCTGCCCCGTGTCCAAGCCCGCTCTCTGGCTGTGGATGAACCCTGGGATGCCCCATGTCCAAGCCCGCTCTCCGGGTGTGGATGAGCCCTGGGATGCCCCGTGTCCAAGCCCGCTGTCCGGGTGTGGATGAACCCCGGGATGCCCCGTGTCCAAGCCCGCTGTCCGGGTGTGGATGAACCCCGGGATGCCCCGTGTCCAAGCCCGCTCTCCGGGTGTGGATGAACCCCAGGACGCCCCGTGTCCAAGCCCGCTCTCTGGGTGTGGATGAGCCCCGGAGCCGCAGCACTCGCTGCCCTTCCCACCGGGCGCGGGGCTGTGCGGGAGCATTAGGGATGGCAGCGCTCCGGAGGGTTGCCGAGCTCTCGGATGCTGCCTCGCCTCCGGGGCTCTCCATGGAGCCGCGTGGGGCCATGCTGCGCATCCCGCGGCTCCAGCCGGTGCCCGGCGGTTACAACCCCGTAAAGGGAAGGGGAAACGGGCGCTCGCGGGCAGAGGCCGCGCGGGAAGGTGACTCAGCGTGAAGCCCTCGCCGCGGGCCGGACTTCCCCGCGCGCTCCGCGTGCTTCCCCGCGGCTCCCCCGCGCATCCGCCTGCGCCGGCCCTGCAACCCGCCATGCGGAGCCCCCCGTGCGGAGCCCCCCGGGATCCTCCTGCGGTTCTCAGCCCCCCGGGCCGCCCGCGCCGCGCGGGTGGGTGATGGGGGCACCGCAGCCGGCGCGGACTCGGCCCCGGGACGCGCGTCCTGAGCGCAGAGTGAGACCTGCGATTTCTCTCGTTGCAGATGGAAGAGAAACGACGCAAGTACTCGCTCAGCAGTGATAACTCGGACACCACTGACAGTAAGACTCTTTATCGAGGCTTTGGACCAGATACCTGAGTGTTCCTGCCGGTACCAGCTGGAGCATCTGGCCCTGGGCTGCCCTGGATGACAAGGGGTTTGGGAGAGGGGAGCTGCTGGTTGCGGAGCTGCCGGCGGAGCAGAACCCTCTGCAGGCGCCTTGTCCTCGTGTGTGGCCTGGGGCCTTTGCTGTCCGGGTGGAAACGGCAGTGGACCGGAGCCCGGGAAGAACAAGACCTGTGCRTTTCCCTCCTGGGATCTCAGGATACAGGAAGGGGATAGTTGGCCCTCAAGCCTGGAAAGCTCCTGATCCCACCGTTGCTTKTAAACCTCCACCTTGCTTTGTCCTCACCCAGCGCAGCCCAGAAACATGTCCTTGACAATAACCGTGTGCAAATGTGCTGGGCCATGAACAGAGCTCTGCTCTGCCGCCACAGCAGCACCCCGGGGTATCCGTCCCCCCGGCTGCTCCCGCGGCTTTCCTGCTGCTCTCCTGCCAGGCGCTCCTGGTTTCTCATGGACATCACTGCAATTTTGCCTGCGGCTTGCTGGGAATTTGCCCTCATGGGATGTGCCCAGCTGGGAGCAAGAGGGACTTTGCTGCAGATGTGGAAGGCCTAGGCCTTTCCCTTTCAGGAGGATGGGGAGATGAGCGGGGTTAGGGAGGCGGCTCCTGCAGYGCTCCCGGACCTTCCATGGTCCCGGGAAGGGGGACAGAGCGGCTGGGAAGCTCGGCCGCCTCCRCAGGTAACTCTTGTCTCACCTCCCGCAGGCCACACCACGTCCACCTCGAGATGCTCCAAGATCCCCCCTACCAAGTCCAGCTGGTCCAGGCAGAAGGAGAAGAAGCCCTCGGAGGTAGGTGGATCTTCAGGCTTGCTCCGAGCTTGCGCTTCCTCTGGGAGCCAGGGCGGTTTCCAGCAGAATCCAGGCTGGGCACATCTGTCCCATGGTGGATGGATGTTCCTGGGCTGGGCGCATCCTTCCCATGACGGATGGATATTCCCATTCTTGGCCTTGGAGCCACATTGGTGCCCTGTGGGTGCCAGGAGGATCCATAGGGATGAGAGGGCGGCAGGGATGGAGTGGATGATGTGGTTCCCATCCTGGGGCTCTCGGTCTCCCTGCCCTGCACCAACACTCGTGGTTGGCGCTCGCTGGGCTTGGAAGAAGGTGGATCTGGCGGGGCCGGCATCACCCCCGGCCGGGATCAGCCCTGCTCCAGGCGTCCCGGGTGCTCCGGGCACACGAAGCCCTGCRGCGGCCCCAGCTCCCATTGGGCTGGGCGGAGGTTTAGAGGTTTTCCTGTGGTCAGCGCGAGCTGCAGCTGCGCCGGTCGTGCCGAGGCGACCACGGGACCCAGGCCCTCCTGGAGCACCAACATGGGAGCGCCGACGTTCCCGGGGACGAGGATGTCGGATGAGGTGCCTCCGGGAACCATGTGCCGTGCATGGACTGGCTCCAGGGACTGCTGTGCCCGGGAGAACMTCCTCCGGGAGAGCCCGGCCCGGGGATCCGCATGGACACAGTTCTGTCCTTGATGTGAATTGCACCTAACGCGCACCCAGGAGTTTATCTGGCTACTCATTAACCTGCTGGATGTAAATCCAAGACGCCGGGTGAAAATACTCCTGGCCTTGGAGCCAGGCCAGAGCCAGATCCCAGCATTGCTGCTTTCCAACAGCTGGAAGGAAGACCAGGGCTYGGCGGGATGCAGATGGGAGCAGGGCTCCGAGGCCGGTCTCGTCCCTCCCTTTTGCACTGCGGATGCTCCTGGAGGAAACAGAGGAAATGAAGTGGAGCAAAGGCCGAAGCAGCGCGGCCGGGACCCGAAACTGAGAGAAGGGCCCGAGCAGCCTGAAAGTACGGGGGAATTTTGGAGGCAGAGGGTGAATTACTCAGGCTGGCGCTCGGCCAGACCCTCCTATTGTAACGTGTGGCCTCGTGAACGCGAGGGGTCCAGGCCTGGGATGTACCCGCCTCGTTCTGCAGCTCCGAGTCCGCCTGCATCTTCCAGTCTGACCTAGGAGCTCCCTTGGACGCTTCTGTGCTGCCCTCTGGATCCACTTCTGAGTCTGGGCTTGGGATCCTTTGTTTGGGAATTGCTGTGCAGTGTGGACATCAGGGCGTTTCTCACTGGAGAACTGAGGGAATTCAGGCACAGAGCAGGTGTGACAAGAACTTGGAAGTTTGGAGCATAAACCCCACCCACCACCAAGAAACTTCCTTCCCCCGAGCTACAGAAATGCTTCACGTGGAATTGTTTCAGGGAAATACTGCACACCATTGTCACACCTCCATCGCGGTTAGCGCCGGGTGCGCGGGGGAGTCCTTCAGAGAGGGGAAGTCCTGGGAAGGCAGCGCGGAAGGCGCTGGGTTCACGGTGGTGCTGAACCCCCTGGGCACTCTGAGGAGCAGGACGGCCCTTCCAAGCAGCAGTGTTTGCGACCTGCTCCATCTCTCAGCCTTTCCCGGGCTCTGGCGGCTCCAAGCTGCTGCCCAGCTGTTTGAGGGGAGCAGAGGTTTGCAGGGATTTGGGGGAATGAGCTGGGGGCAGCGATGATTTGCAGGGGCAGATTGGGGGGAAGCAGCGATTTGCATTGATTTGTGGCAGTGCCTGGGAGGGGGAGCAGTGATTTGCAGTGATTTTGGGAAGGATGAGCTGGAGAGGGAGCAATTTCCAGTGATTTGGGATGGATGAGCCGAGGGAAGCAGAGCTTTGCAGTGATCTTGCAATAGCAAGAAGCAATGCACGGTGATTTTGGGGGGATGAGCTGGGGAGGGAGCAATCTGCAGTGATTTTTGAGGGCATGAGCTGCAGAGAGAAGCAGTGATTTACACTCATGGATTATCTCCGAGCCCTTCTCAGCCACATCCCCGTTTCTCAGCGAGCCTGTGGCACCCTCTGCGTGCCCCAGGACAACATGAGAGGGAGATAAAAAATCAAAGGCAGTAGCATTACAGAGTTATTAGCTGGGTCAGGGGGTGATGTTTATTATGAAAGACTCGGCGAGAAGGGATTAACTAGACACACTAAAAACCACCCGGCACGAGGCATCTGGAAAAACAARCTTCTTAGCATGGAAAAGTACCGAGCTGTTTGTAAACACCCRCGCCGGAGGCGGCCGCGGCGAGCGCCCGTCTCGCTCTCGGTGCCATCGCGGGCTCTGCCCCGGCTCCTCTGCACCTGGTCCCTGCTCTTTGTCACCGTGGAGGGTTCCTCTCACTCAGCATCCCCGTCGCCCTTCCCTTCATTGTTCCTAGCTCGTTCCTGTCTTTCCTGAGGGGGAAGACGTGAATTTGCACAGTTGACAGTGTTGTCTGTTTTCCTTGCCGAGACATCCGTGTTTGGAAGGACGTCCTTATGTCTCTCTGTAATGATTTGATCCTTTTAGCTGCTGCTTTTAGCTTCCTTTTAACAAATAATCTGCATTTTTATGTCATTTCCTTTTTGAAAAGTGGTTATTATGGCACTGTGTGCAGTGCGGAGCACTCAGGAGGGGTTTGTTTTTGCTAAAACTTGGAGGGGAGAGGAACGTTCATATAAACATTTGCATATAAATAAACCCTGACAGGGGCTGCTACTGCTTCCCTCCCTGCTCCGAGGCTCGGAGCGAACACGGAGCTGCTTTTTCTGCCCTAACACCAACCCCTGAAAGCAGCAGGGCCAGCTGGGTGTCAGGGAGGCAATTTCTGCTCCTTGGGCTGCCGGGAGCTCAACACCTTTCCCACCTTATCCATGCGCTGCTGGCTGCAAACCTGCGTGCAGACCTGCCTGGGCTGAGAACCACTGCTCATCCGTCCATCCGTCCATCCATCCATCCATCCATCTGTCCATCCGTCCGTCCGTCCCTCCGCGCGGGAGCTGCATGGAGCCGCTGGGATGGCGCAGCTCTGTGCGCCGATCGGAAGCGGCGCTGGACGAGCCCTTCGCTTGGTTCAGACACCAAAACACACCCGTCCTCCAAGGAGGCCGCGCGGCAAATCCGGGTGTGAGAGCTGGCAGACGGGCTATTTCTGATGCCCTCCCGGGAAATCTGGATTCACCGAGGGAAAATCCCTGCAGCTGCGGCTTCCCAAGGGCGGTTCTGGAGGCAGGGAAAGGTGTCGGGATGATGCTGGGCTCTCGTGGGGGCTTTTCCCATGGCTGCGCCTCTGGCTCGGCCCTCACGGYAGCTAAATAGGAGAGAAGCAGCTGCCCGTGGAGCTAAAGAGAGGAGCAGTTCGGGCACCGTCGAGCCTGTGCCGAGGGTCGCTGTGTGCAGAGGGGTWCCCTCGGTTCTGCCTGTTTATCCTGCGACAGCCCCGATGCCGCAGTCTGGGGGTTCCACCTCCTTCCCCGTCGCTGAGCTGCAAAGCTGCACGTGTCTCTTACGGCCCGTTTTGGGGCTCGTCAGCCGTGTGCCCGGTCCGTGCAAAGCGTGATCTTGGGTGCTCCCCCCGCTGGCACAYGTCCGTGCGGATCCGGGGCCATGCGTCTCTGCAGGATCGGAGCCAGGCGAAGGCTCACTGCACCACACCGCCCTGCCTCCTGTGCGCTCCCTTCCATTGCCCTAATAAAATCAGGGGAAATCTGGAAATTCTTCCTTGGAAAGAACGTGGATGCTCTGGGAAGGCTTCTGGAAGCTGCATCGGCYGCTTTGCTTCCACATGATCCTGGTTTTGTTCTTCAACTGCGCTAGAGATGCCCAGTGCTGAGCCCTGCCCCGGCTTGGATACAAAGAGCCCTCTCCAGTATGGATGCCGATATCCCACTCCAGTGTGGATTTGGAGAGCCTGCTCCAGTTTGGATTTGGAGAGCCCTCTCCAGTGTGGATGCCAATATCCCACTCCAGTATGGATGCAGAGAGCCCCGCTCTGGTGTGGTTGCCGATATCCCACTCCAGTATGGATGCCGATAGCCCCGATCCGGTGCGGATGCGGAGAGCGCTGGGAGCAGCGCCGGGGCTGCTGGCGGCAGCAATTAGCAGCCGGGAGGCAGGAGCAGGTTGCTAAGCAGCCGGGGCCGTAAAGGCAATTTGTCAAATCCTGCAGAAGGGAGGAAATAGTAAACAGTCCTTTTGAGGGGAAATTGCCTGTTTTCTGGTGTGCAACTTTCTCTCGCCACCGCCGGGTCCCTCGGTTCATCAGTGCCTGATTTAGCCTTTATTTGGCTTTCATAAATAATTCAGAAGAGTTTGAGGAGAATAATTGAGTCTTTTCCCGGCCCTAATCCCAGACAATTCAAAACAAAACGGCATTTGGGTTACAATTGGGGCATATTAGCTCTTGGGAGATTTCCAGGCGACAGATCCGCTTCCCTTCGCAGTGTTCGTGGTGCTCCGAGCGCTTCCCATCACCCCTGGAAGAAGGGAAGCGCRGGGACCTGCTTCCCCAGCAGATAGGAATATTGTGGACCCGGGATGCTGGATCTCTTGGGAAGAGGCTCAATCCCGTGCAGTTGGGTTGGCGTTAAAACAAGAAGCCTGGAGGGATGGGCCTGGGGGAGAAGATGCTCTCCACACTCCCAGGGGAGCATCCTTTGCTGAGCAGCTCCGAGGATAACGCAAGGATGCACCGGTGTGGGAATACCGTGCCCCGCAGSTCAGGATGATGCTCCTCCTTCTTTCCCTGCATTTGTAGAAGGAAGAGAGAGGTTCCAAAAAATGTCATTGTTGCWGCAGCGTTGGGAGAAAAGCGCTCAGTTTTCCACAGGATCCATTTCTCCCTGCCTGGTTCCTGGGGAGTCAGAGCCACACTGAGAATCGGGTTTATTTTTTGTTTCATTTCCTGCACTGACAGCATAGGAAAACATTACCGAGCTCTTCAAAATGATGAAATTGTAGCAGCTTGAGGGAACCTGCTCTTTCTCCTAACTTTGGCTGCAGGATTAGGCTGGGGCTGGTGTTTATAGAGGGACGGATGGAGGCTCCGGGTGGCTCTGCAGGGATGCGGCCGCGGTGTCCGCAAGGAGAYGCATCCGGAGGAAGGCACTGGTGGACTTCAAAGAGGTCCCGACATAGAAACGGTTGTTTATGTATTTGTATTTAGCTCTAATTGGGTTATCAGCTGAGACTCGGAGGATTACGCGAACTGACCTAAATACTGGTCTCAGTGGTCTTAGTTAAACATCCAGTTCCTTGCGCCGTGGCTCCTTTGGTTTCCGACATACCCTCCGCTCTATTTTTGTACTGAAAGAGCAAAACCGCCTCGTGCGGTTCGTTACGGCCCTTGCCCGGTGCGGGTGGGCACCGCGAGCACACGAAAGGGCTCCTGACGCTGCCCTGGAGCGCTGCCGCCCCGCAGAATTCCCGGGAGCTGGTGGGCATGGAGGAGACAGCGCCCAGCGCTGGCATCGCGGTGTCACTTACTAATAGCAGATGGTGGCGAGGAGAAGCCATCCATTTTCACTTCCAATTTATTTTTGTTCTGCAAGAGGCAGGGCTGCTCGAGTCCTTGCTGACAGGCAATCCTCTGCAAGGAAAGCCGTATTTACTGGGAATTTTTTTTTCTTTCTTTCTTTTTTTTTTTTTTTGAATGATTTTTTCCTCTTGGTATGTTCAGGGCCAGGAGTGAAATGGAGAATGAGCAAATTCGCTGCCTGGGGGGCTCGGCAGGTCTGTAAAACCCTCCCTGTGTTTTGCTGCATAGCCCAGCGCCTTCCTGCCCCCTGAACAAGCTGCTTTTTCCCAGGCCCTGAGCTCTGCCTTTCCCCTTAGGAGCGAGGCGGAACAATAACGTGCAGAAGGGCTCTGTCATCTGGCAGTTCCTCTGCGCCTGAGGCTGCAGGTGGCYGGAGGCTCCGTGCAGCCTCCCAGCTTTGCTGCACACACCAGGTCTGGCCGCAGGGATTGCTGATGCTGCAGACATCCTGAGCGGCTCTGTGGGAGCAAAACTGGGGGCTTATTCTGCTTTTCAGCTATTCCTGCAGAAGTTCCCGCCCCAGAAGCAGGGGCATTTTACAGTGGACACAAGGGGAGAGCCAGGTTGGTCTCTATACATCTCTACCCACAGTGGCTGTGTTAAGAGCAGGTAGCCTGTCATTGATTTAGYTTAACCTTAACTTCCAGTGCGGCTCCTCCCTGCAGGGCCCCATGGCTGGTTTAGCTCTGCAGCTGGGCCCAAATTTTCCACCTTCCTCCAGGTGAGGCCACTTTGGCTCATCAAGGTGGAGACCTTGCAAGGTCCCTCTGAGCTGGTGGGGGCTGTTGCAGGGTGAGGATTTATTAGGATGCAGCAGCTTGCATCCAGTGTTGGCTTTGGGATTCTCTTGCTCTTTAGATACYCTTTCCTTATAGCATGTGCTGGGAAGGTTTTCTCTGAGTGTGTTGCCCTGGGCCCTTCACAGATCCCAGACAGCTGTGTCAGGTAGGAGAGGATGGAATTTCAAATGTATCAGTGCAAAAACTGACCTATTTTCACCTTTTCTTCCCACTTTTTCTCATCTCTGGGCAGCAAGCTGGAAGCAGGAGTGCTGCCTGCTTGGGCAAGGCTTCCCGGCGCTGTCCTGTCCCTCGGGCGGGTGTTTTCATGCTGTCCCTTGGCTTTGTTTCTGGGTGCAGGTCTTCCGCACTGATCTGATCACGGCCATGAAGATTCCRGACTCCTTCCAGCTCAGCCCGGATGAGTACTACATCCTTGCGGATCCCTGGAGGCAGGAGTGGGAGAAGGGCGTGCAGGTGCCCGCCAGCGCCGAGGCCATCCCCGAGCCCGTGGTGAGGTAAGYGGAGGTTGGGGAAGGCCTGGTAAAATCAGCATGGGGCTGAGCAGAGTTGGGGGGAGCATCAGCTCCTGCRTCACCTCTGGATGCAGCCGGCGCTTGGTGCTGGGGCTGCAGGAGCTGGTCCCAGGGTTGAAAACCTCTGTCTTGCTGCTCTGAGATGCTCTTGGATGTGGAGAACGTGGTGGGAATGTGGGGGTTTGGGGGCTTGAGAAGGAGCAGCCCAACCAACGTCCCCCCTAAACCCCGCAGAGRAGCAGTGCGCTGGTGCCACGCGGTGTCTTGTTGAGCTATTTTAGAACAGGGATTAAAAGTGTGGTTTAAAATAGCTGCTTAAACAGCTGCTGGGGCAGCCCAGGAACGCGGGCGAGCGGCCGCGCACTCGGGATCCGCACCGGCACCACGTGGAGCTGCCGGTGCCGCAGCAGCCCTCGGACCGCGGGCGCTCGGGTGTGTCGGGGTGACCCGAGCGGTCCCCCAGCCGCTGGTCCCGAGGGATGGAGCTGCCCCTGCCTCCCTGCGGGAAAACGGGGGAGGAAACGGGATTTTCGCGAGGCTGAGCACATCAAAAGAGAGGTTGTAAAGGGGCCTGTTGAGTTGATTTAGCCCTCAAAGAAGAAGGGAGAGGGGAATAAAGAGCTGGGCTGTGCGCGGAGCAGATTTTCCTGCCCGTCTTTGATAGCTAACCGCAGCCCGGCCGGYGGGCCCGTCTGCTCCCCAGCTGGGCTGTGGCGCCTTCCCGCTGGGAAGCGCCAGCCACATGGTGCCCATGGCTGGTCCTGCTGCTTCCGCCTGTGCCGGYGCATCCCGGAGCTCCCGGCATCCGTCTGCCTCGGCTCTCCTGACAGTGCCTGTGTCCCGGCAGGCTGCTCTGCCTCGCGCCCTCCTGGAGGATGCTCTGGCACGCGTCCCCTTGCTCTCCATGCAGCAGCCGTTGCCCTAAACCTTGGCGTTTCTCTAGGGCTGCTGTGGTGCCTCCGCTCGCTCGTCTTTCCTCTAAACACGTCTGTTTATTTTAAACCTTCAGCAAAGGTCGTGTCTTTGAGAGCTRCCGCCCCCCGGGCTTGCCGCTGGCACGGGAAGCGGCTGTGGGCTTGGCCGTGGTGGTGCTGGGGTGGGAAGGCGGCTTCACGCAGTGCCTGTGGGCTCCGGGATGCCTAATCCCATATTCCAGGCCAGCCAACAGAGCTCCTCGCTTCCCACTTGGGATCTGCTCGATCCACCAACTCTTCTCCCGAAGCAGCTCCTGGTTGTCCCTCCCGTTATCCTGCTCGGGTCCCTGAGGAGTCGTCTCCTGCAGCATTTGGAGCTGCTGCATCCAGTCGTCAGTGCAGTGCTGGAGTTGGGTCTCCGTCCATGGAGTGGAGGTGGCTCCTTGCTTGGAGGGGAGCTGAGAGATCCCGGGGTGCCGCGACCCGGAGCTCCGGGGATTCCCCTTGGATGTTTATGCTAGCACGCTTAATTCTGTTGCTGGTTGGTGGCACTTGTAGAAAGATCCAGCATGTGGCTGTGGGTGGATGGAGCAACCCTGGATCCCATTCCAGCTCACCAGCCCTGGGGGGATTCCTGGGGGGCTGCGGGTGCAGAGCTGCCCCCCGGCGCCTGCAGAACCGCCCTGTGCTCTCCCTTCCAAGACGGATGCGAGTGAGAGCGGAGCTGCTCGTGTTGTTGACTGAACTGCGGCACCTCTCAGGCCGAGATAATCAGTTCCAGATGCTGTGAAGCCAGGAGCTCGGCCGTGTGCACGCGGAGAGGTGACGTCTCTCCTGCTTCTCGTCTCAACGAATGCGCACTCGGCTGTCCCTGCCTCTGCTGGTGGCTCTTCCCGGGTGCACGTTAATTAAATGGGAGTCAGAAGCCTTTAACGAGCCATGTTCTCAGTTTGGAGAAGCTCAACTGATCTCCAGGGGGGTCCTGGATAGGGTCTTGTCCTTCAAGAGCAGTTGGAGAGATGCCACAAGCGGCAGAGCTGCCCGAGGTGGATTTGTGTGGGGCTTCGTGGGGCCCATGGTTCCTGTTTGATGTGGGAAAGTTGTTGTGTGCGGTGGAAAAGGAGAAGCTTTAAGGTGCCCCTGCCCTTGAAGCCTCTCCCTGGCTTCTCTATCCATCGCTTGGTGCTGTTGCCCTTTCCCACCGGCCTCCCGCCAGCCCGTGTGTGCAAGCAGCTTTCACGAATGCCCTATACACAGCGTGTGTGCATGGCTGTGTGTGTGCGCAGGTGCCTTGCTCAGGGCTAGACACTGTTTTGGTCCGGTTAACCAGAAAACATCTGTGTTTGGTCGCTGAAACCAGCCCCACGTCCAACCACAGCGTGGCCGTCTGCACCGACCCGGCTTGTCCTGGGCACGGAGGCCCTGGAGAGCAGCCGAGCTGCCCCTGGGGCTCTGCTCCTCTGACCTCTTAAATGCTGCACAGCAGCAATTTCACCTATAAAACCTGCTAGCTTCTGTTCACAGGAGGATCGGGTGCCTGAATGTCCTGCTGGTCCTTGCTTTGAATAAACAGAAAGTGGAAATCGTGCCTTGGAATGGCAGCGTGCCCTCCCAAAGCAAGCGTGCCATAGAACGCCGTGATAGCGGCAGCGCCCCGGGCTGCCGCCACCGTTATCCTTCCACTGGCTTTGCTAAGCTGATTTATTTATGGATGCTAATTTAGACTGGAATGTAGGTAGAGAGGAGTGACTAAAGCTTCATTGTAATAAAATTAAGTATTTGCAGAAGGGAAACCTATACGGGATTATTTATTATTCTCCCTAGTACATTAAAAGGGAGCGTGTAGAAGAGCTGCCTTCTCACTTTAGCCAAGTGAGGCATTTGCTTTATGGAGCTGATTAATCACGGGACTTTGAGGATTTTTTTATTAACGTGTAGTCTTCTCTGAGGGCACGTGCGATTCTCGAGAGTCTTGGGGTCCACTTACTCCTCTTCCTGAAGGACCCTTGAGACCCACTTCTACATTAATGGCCTCGAGTTTGTTCTGCTTTCTAGACCGATGGCAGTTTTCAGCCCCGCTTTTAAATATGCCCTTGATTGAAAGAGGGTTTTTTTTATATACGCTGTGTGTCTGTGTAGCTGCATGAGTAAAGGAAGCCGACACCTCTGGGGCTCCTTTGGGCCCTTCGCAGGAGGAAGCGAACTGCGGTTGTGGGAGGGCTTGGGTGGGAGGACGGCAGTTTAGGGGGAGGCAGAGGAACCTTCTTTTACTGGGAACTGAGGTCATTAAGAGCTGAGCTCTTATCTTGGCTTTTCCTTTTAAATGAATGTGGTGGTACCACAGGCAGGGTGATGATGTGGGCTGACAAAGAGCAAGCAGAGGCTCCTTCTCCTGCGGTTCGGAGCCTCCTGCCTGGCTGCATTTCAGGGCATCGCCTGTTGCTGCTGGCTGTGCACTAAGTTGTATAACGGGATTAATAAAGCCGAGCGTGCGGCGCGGCTCCCTCCTCCCAGCAGCTCTGCAGACACGTTCCTTGCAGCCCGAGGGCTTCTCCTCGACAGCTTCGAGCTTTTCTCCTGCAGGACCCCTGTGCTGAGCTCGCCCAGTGGCTGCCCAGGGGCTTGGAGCTTTGCGTGGCTACCTGGGCTCAAGGCAAAGAGTTTCTGCTCTTCTTGGACAGAGGCACGTGATGCCTCTGTGTTTTTAGGGCTGGAAACGTGTTCTTGGATCCATGGGTGGAAGCCCTCAGGCTCGCTAGGAGCGTGCTGGGGGTCAGTGCTGCTGCCTGCACCAAGTGCAGATCCTGCTGCATCCCCCAGCCTGCAATCAGCTCACTTCAACATCTGGAGACTCTGTCTGCTAGTATTTTCATAGGGTTTTCTTCAGATCCCAGAGTGAAATTTGTGGGAGATGTGCATAGAGCAGCAAGGCAGGTCTGTCTTTACCATTTATTGATGGGGAAACGAAAGGTTTCTGAGCAGCGACCATGTTTCTCTCGAGTCCATCAATATGAGGACTTAATTCTGGTAGATCAATGGCAAAATTCTCCTGCATGTGCAGGAGAGCACTCCCGTATGGTGTCACTTGTGCCTCGTCGTGACCTCAACGTGCCGATGTGACGCCGCTTCTGTTGGGATCCGTTCCACCCATCCATGCATCACTCTTGGCGACGTTGTCAGTCGGAGCTGTGGTAGCGGCGTCTTGCATCACTAAGGCAGCTGGAGCCCTACGACACTTCTGTGTAGGCTAAGAACTGGTCCTTTTAGATGTGTAAGAAAGATCTGTGAGGTTTTAATAAGTGAGTTGTGAGGGCGAGGGTGCCCAGCTATTCACGTGTGGTCCCAGATACCAGAACTGATGGCCGGCATTTCTTGAAAACTGGCTGCTTAACAGAATCACAAACTGCTCTAATCCATTCCAAATCAAACCACTAAATAGGGTGTCCCAAACCAGCAGCCCCTGTGGAAATGTGTGTCTGGGTTCTGATCCTCCAAGTGTGTGAGACACAGCACGAAGCCTCGCCAGGCTGGCGAGCTGTGTTGTTGCAAGCTCAGCTCTTTCTCAACACTTCCTCCTTTTCCCGCAGGATCATACCCCAGCTGGAGGACTCGCTCTCGCAGGGCTCGCCGAGCAGCCCGCCYGACTGCGAGGTTTCCGAAGCGACCAGGACGTACCTGCAAGGCATGAGCCGCTATGACTTGGATGAGCTCGATGCCTGCTGGTTGGAACTYGTCAACATGGAGCTCAAGGAGATGGGTAAGTCCTGCTGGGATGTCTCTGCTCGCACGGGATGTGTGTCCAGTGGGCGTTAGGTAATGATGTGGAACCAAAGTCGGGCGATCTTGAAGAAGGAGCTTTGCTTGGCTCTTCAGAAGAGCCTGYGTGGACAGCCATAGCACAGGACCTGAGTGCATCTTGGTGCTTCTTGCCCACTTTGGGGCTTGGGGGCTGGTGCAAGAGGAACAGGGCAAACCAGATGATTGCAGCAATTGTGCAGTTCCCCCACAGTGCAGGGATCTGGTTTGCAGAAGACCTGATGGGCTCCAGGGCACTCGTCTGCGGTCCTGCTCCCTGCTGCACAGCTGCTGCAGGAGGAGACGTGTGGTCAGGGTGGGCACGTGGACCCTGGCTGCTCTTCCTCTGACTGGCCAGATCTGAGCGTGTTGCTCCCAGATGGAGTCAGAGGAAGGAGGATTTCCTAATCAAAACAAACAAGCTCAGGAATGCTGATCCTGGGCTGTCTCCTTTCTCAGTTGTCTTTAAATAGCCCTGTGTTRTGTTGGCTGCATCGCTGCTCTGCTATATCAGCACGTGCTTTCAAAACCCATTAGTGCATTTGTGTGAAGTGCAGGTAACCGGAGCGGGGAGGTGGCTGTGGGTGCTGCCGTGCCGCTCGGTCTGCGGGTGCAGCGGCACGGGCACACAGCCGTGCCAGGCTCCGCAGGGAGTTTCCAGCCCTTGCTGGGCGTGGGTGGTTGTGGTGCCATCCCTGCTGCTCAGGTAGGAATGGCAAAGCAATAAACCTTCACCTTTGAGATGCGCGGAGGCTGGGACGTGCTGCACGGAGGCTGGGACGTGCTGCGCGGCGGTGGTGCCCAGGGCAGGCATCTGTGCACGGGCAGAGCCCGTCGGAGCCCTGCGCTCCAGCATGGTGCGGGTACAAGCACTGCTCCCCAGCCTCGGCTGCCTTCCACACGGCTCCTTTCGGTGTCTCTTCAAGGGTGGGGATGGCTTTGACGTGGGGCTTCCCTGCGGAGGCGGGGAGATGAGCACCAAGGTGCTGGATGCGGCTTATACAGCCAGGGAGCTGGTGCAAGGGTGGCTCTAAGCAGGTCTCTGTGCAGCTGGAGGGGACCAGGAGCCCTGCCACGCCAGCAGTTCCCCAGCAGGCTTTGTTAAACCTCCGCAGTCATCGTTGAGGTGGCTGCATTGGAGCAGGGTGGCCAGGCAGGAGGAATCTGCCCCCAAACCTGCAGCTGTGGGCTGGAGCTCAGGCCCCTCTGGGTCCTTCAGCCTGATGGGATCGATGTCCAGCGTGTCACCCGTGAAATATTTAATGACAAAGGAAGAGCAGCATCTCCGCCCAGCACCGGGAGGGGGGCTGGAAAACACCTATGAGATCATCCCTGCTGCCACCGGCTTTCCCGGCCACAGCGCTGCCGTTTCCAGTCCTTTTTAGGGCACCCTGGAGAGGGAAGTTTATCATGGAGATCAGCTCGACCTTCCGGAGAGTCACTGAGCTTCAACAGCCTGGCTGCAAAGCAAAGGTTTCTTGCATAAAACAGCTTTAAAACGATTTTACCCCTTCCCCGCACCCACCCCGCTCGCACATCGCAGTAGCTGTTGCTATTCCGAGTCAAAATGTGCTGTTTAAAGGACTTTGGCGCGACGGAGGTGACCTCAGTGGTTAAGCATGCCTGGATGGCTGGTTTGCTACTGGTGCCGTTTGTGATGGTTAGAAAAGCAAAACTTTAATCTTATCACCCCAAAGCTGGCAAGGAGCCGCAGAAACGTTTCCAGGTAGCTGCTCCGTAAGCCAGTGACAGAGGTGGCACCACTGAGAGCCTGYGGAAAGGAATGGAAAGAGAAGGTTTCTTGCAGAAACACGCGCTGCAGGAAAGCCCCTCGCCTCTACCTTGATGTACAGGCGGGCAGGAGGGGGAGCCGCCTCCGCGTTCAGCAGCACGGGCAGGTTTTTGTGTCAGGTTGTTGTTTCACTGTTCGCATAAATCCCCTGTGGTGACTGCTGGGCTTTCCAGTGCTGACGGCTTCGTTGGGGTTTGCTGCRGAGGGAGGAAGAGGTTTAATAGTGGTGCTCCTGCCTGGAGAGACAGGGGGTTTTAAGGCAGCTTCTGAAACATTTTGTCATCTTAAATCTGAGCAATAATTGATGCCAGTGGGTGGCAGAAAGGGTGATAATGGTTCCTGTAACTCTMAGTGCATTAGCAGGCTGTGTTTGCAACAGAAACGTCTGGAAGCTTTGCTGCGTGTGCTGGGCTCGTGTGCGGGCTGCRCGTGCTCCGTGCCTTGACGGCCTGGGTCTGCCTGTGAATCCTGTTAGTGCCCCCGGTTGGTGCAGCCGTGGTGCTCAGCCGAGCAGGAGGGTTTCTGCAGTGCTGCAGGTCTCTGGTCAGCATCTGGGGGGCTGGTGGTGTCCAAATGGCCTGCAGTGATGGGTTTGCCTTGATCCGTCGTCGCCGTAAAGGGCGCGGGGAGAYGTAAGCCAGGACACTGCAGGCCAAGGGGGAGGAAGAGCTGGGAGGCAGCGCAGGATCCCGGGCGATCCCGAGGATGGGATCGAGCTGCCATCGGAGCTCGAGAGCCGGCGCCTTCCAGCACCCTTGGCCCAATGGGCACCCCACTGCCTTGCGCTCTGCCTTACCCTGTATGATAGCAGCCTCGTCTACATCCTCTCCCAAGTGCTTTTTATTTTCAGGAGCAGTGGTTTTGTTTGTTTGCATGTGTTTTTTACAGGAAAATAGAACCCAAGGTTTACGGCTTCCGCACCGACTAATGGTGCAGCCTGCAGCCCCCGTGGCTGTTTGCTCGTGAGCTGTTTTATCTCCAGATACACTCCGCAGGGTAAAAGGATTTATTGTTTCAGTAAATTGATTTTAGTGGCGCGCAGTTTAGTCAGAAATAGGTCTCCGCTTTGGGGAGGGTGGCTCTCCAGCGATGTGGTTTGGTTTTTTTTTTCCTCCCAGTGCAGTGAGTAGGCTCAAACCGGAGTGAGGAATGGCTGAGGATTCATTTAGCAGAGGAATATTGCTCCTTCACGCCACATGAAYTGCGGCATTCAGAAAATGATCAGAGCAGTGAATGGCATCACTTGAAGAAACGTGTCCAACCGTGGTTACGAAGTGGTGGGTGAAGCCGGGAGGACCTGCAGGTCCATGGAGGTGCCAGACCATGGGGCTGCAATGGGCAGGCAGAAGAGCTTCATTTTTCCCAACCCATTTTACAGGAGATCTTGGCACGCTGTAACCCAGGACAAGTGTCTTTCTCATAGTTTTCATCTGTGATCCATATGTCTGAGGGGGATGTTCCCAGGCACATGTGTGTGCACCAAGACTTAGTCCCTGGGCTGATTCCACCGGATTTATTCAGTGTAACCAAGATCAGTATCCGAGTCTTTGCACGTTGCTCCACAGGGAAAATAGCGGTGTTACTGCTGCATTGGAGAGTGTTTGGGCTGAGCTGCTTGTTGTTGTTGTCACTCTTTGACTGGCCACGATCGATACGGATAACGCTTTCTCAGCCAAAAAGATGACAATTTTATGAATGGGGTTTAATAGCAGTAACTTCATACGATGCAGGAGGAGATAAATGGAGCAGAAAGGGAAGGCGAACCTCACCCTGAGGCCCTGTTGGTTAGTGTTTCATAAGCGATTAATCCCTTCCTCCCCATCAGGCGCAGTTGTTGATTCAATGGGCTCCGGGGTAGCTGCGCGGGGCCGGCGAGCGGCGACCTCGTGGAATTCCCGCTCCGGAGCGCGAGCGGGGTGCCTGGGAGGCAYCTCTAGCATGAGAGCATGGCACACACATGTCGTGCGGGGACGGAGCGGGAACCCGCGTTGCTTGGGGCTGGAGGCCACATGACGCTTGTGTTCCCGGGCTCTCGYGGGACGGAGCCTCGCGCGCTCCATCTCCGCAGGGCAGCCTGGGTTTGAGCGCTCCCGGCACCGGCCCTGGCTCTCTCCCGTGGCTTTTGCTGGCAGTATTGCTGGCAATTAAATATTTAGCGCCCGCTCGGCAGCTGAGGTGTGCAGGGTCAGATCGCTTGCTGCTCCGGGAGGTTTCTTTCCACTTGCAGTGCAACGGGACCCCTGTGGTCCTGGCCCTGGTGCAGGTTGGTCTTAGGTTTCCTGCAGAAACTTCCCTCCTTCCCTTTGCTTCTCCCCTCTCCATCCTCAGGACACGCAGAGGTTTGGGTTCGCTGAGCATCATGCCCAACAGCAGCTCTCAGCCAGGGGCAGGAGACACGAATGGTTGTTTTATTTAGCAGGGACCAGAAATACAGGGAGAAAGGGAGGAATTCTGGGCTCACTCTACTGTAGTGGCATTTGCTGACTCAAAACACTGGCCCAGAAAAATCTGCTCCTAGCTGGCTCGGATAAAGCCCCCATGAAGTCATGGTTGGAAGGCCACCAAGGCGAGTGTCTCCGGAGGGCACGTGCTGCAGAGCTGGGCTGTGGGGAGCTGCATTTCGGCTCTTCCCCATCCATGAGGTTTTGGGCAGTTAAGTTGGGGTTGACCCCCTCCTCCTGCCCCTCCTGAGGGATGAACCCTAGGTAAAGCATCTCCAGGGTGTGTTTGCAGCAGGGATCCCTGGGCAGGCATGGCAAAGAGCAGCCCRGTGGACACAAGCTCACTGCGGGCCTGACCTCTGGCTCCTGTGCACCGAACACGGGTGGGGAAAAAAACAAACATGCTTGTCCTTGTTTCCAGCCCTTGGCTTCAGTTTTACAGTTCCAGTTAATTGGCCTGAAAAGGGTCAATTTTCACAGCCATCACAATTAAAGCGTTGACTTTGCGTTGCCAAAGCTCGTCTGAGCCCTCGCCGCAGAAAGCGTCTTTGCAGAGCTCGTCTCCTCGAACGTTTAGGCTGTCAGACCCAATTATCCGCGTTGCTTCAGCTCAATGGCTCTYGCTGCTCTCAGCCAGCAGCAATATTTTGTTGCTGTCTATGAAACGTAAACCGTGTCCCGCGTTAGAAGCAGCCGTTTTCTGAAGCGCTGATCTTATCGTCTCCCTGGATTTGCCTCTTAAGGGGAAGCTTAAAGCGCCTCGGTGGCGCAGCACGGACCAAAGGCAGCTCTGCAGGTGGGTGGTGGGTCCCAGGCGGGTACGATGCCAACGTCATCCCCTCCCTCGTGCCTTGCAGAGAAGCCGGAGCTGGACGAGATGACCCTGGAGAGAGTGCTGGAGGAGCTGGAGACCACGTGCTACGAGAACATGAACATCGCCATCGAGACGGAGGAGGGCCTGGGCATCGARTACGACGAGGACGTGGTGTGTGACGTGTGCCGCTCCCCGGAGGGAGAGGACGGCAATGAGATGGTTTTCTGCGACAAGTGCAATGTCTGCGTGCACCAGGTGAGYGGCYGCGAGGAGACCCTGGCCCYGCRTGTCSTCCTGCGCTGGTGCCATGCCTGGTTTCACCCAGCCTTGCGCTGCGGTAGACCCAGYGCTTGGGAGACCCTTGGGTAGACCCAGTGTTTGAGCTTCTGCCACCAATTCCTAGCGTTTCTTCCATGGTCCTTGGATAGCAAGTGTTGTCTTTGCCAGACTCAAGGTGATTTCACACATGCTTCTCTTGTTTCCTTTCCAGTGGGAGTTTCAATGCTGCTTCTCCAGTGTTTCCCACATTCTTGCTYTGCCTCCTCCTTTTTGCTCTCTCATCTCTGACTTTTTCTGTCTCCTCTTCCATCAATGTCCATATTCTYCCAGCTTGCTTCCTTCCCTGCCATGTTTCTTGATATTAAGTTGCTGCCAAGGGGTCTGCAGCACCCAGGAGAGACCAGGCTGGGTGCAGAGCCCGGTCCCTGGCCCTTCTTGGTGCTGGATTGGGAAGGATGTTGCTCTGCAGTCTGTGCTAGCGAGCGGGATGGATGGGCAAGTCTTTCCCGCAGCTTCATCCAGGGCAGTAGCCGTGTGGGGTTGTGCTGGGGCCTCTGTCGCGCTGCCCACAGCAGCTGCTGGGCTGGGCTGGGCCAGAGCCCTCTGCTCCCCTCTGCATGGGGTTTTCCTCCTTTCCTCCCCAAAGAGATTCAGCCGCTGACCTTCCGGGCAGCTTTTCCCTCCGCGCTCCTGGAGCTGGGAGTGCTGCAGATAAGAATAGTCGAGGCACGTGGGTGTTTTGCGCCGTTTCCATCAGTGAATCAGAGCCTGCCGGATACRGGGACGATGCCGCCCCGACGCCAGGCGGGTGGCTGGATTTAGAGACCACAAACGGAAACGGGAGTTTTTGCATTGCCTGCAAGGGAATCGGGCCCTAGGCGGGACCCGGACCTAATTGGGTCCCGGAGCAGGACGTGTCACGAGTTGTGCTGCGGCTCGGCCCCGGCTGCTCGTTCTGCCGAGCAGAGGCCACGCTCGGCACGGGAGGCGGGCGATGCCCGGACGTACGTTCCTGGATTACAGCGCCGGAAGGGATCGTTGTAATTGTCTCATCTGCATAACACAAGCCTTGCTATTAATTAATTCCCACGAAGCCTATCATTGTCAGAAGCATCTGCAATCGTCGTTTTAAAACCTTCAGCTTCCCTCTTCCTGCTGCTAAATCATTYGGGTTTGTTACCCTTGCAGCAAAAAAACTACGTTTCCCTTCAGTGTGAAAATTGTTCCTCTCCAGCTTCCCGCCCCTCATCCCGGTGCTGCCAGATTTCCATCCTAGCAGTGAGGCTGTGGATCCTATACTGGGAGCTTGTGTTTGGCTAGCAAATTATCGTGTTCTTGGGGCTGTTCATGGCCAGGGAGGAGGCTCTGTGGTATTTGATTCCAGGAGCAAAGCATCACCTCTGCAGCTCTGGAATCTGTAGGGAAAAACAATGGGAAGCTGAGATTGCTGAACAGATCCATTGGAGCTGCCTTAGTTATTCCCAGCTTTCCTGTGAGTTTTGAGGTTGATCTGTTTGCCCTCTCTTTTGTCTGGTACCAAGTCAGATGTTTGACCCAAAATCTGCTACAGAAATGGCTTTATCAGTTGAAGCTGGATTCTCTCTGAAACACAAACTAAGTTGGGCAAGACCTGCCCTTCCCAAACCCATATAGACAGGCAACAATGATATTACCTCCTTTACTTCTTGTCATTCTTTATTWACATAACAATCTGATCATAAACAGGCTTTTCCCCTGAGAAACTAGAGGCAGCTTGCATGTTGGGGCAACCACAGCACTGGATTTTGGGACCTGCCAATTAAAATCCCTCTGGCCTTGATGCTCCAAAGTCAGTGCTGAAGTGGAAAGTGTTTTATCGTCATCGCTGTGTGATAGGGCTTATCATCTGGCTCTTCTCCAAGCAGGAACGAGAGTTATTTCTTAAGCACGTCTGTTTTGCTGCCCTTGGCGGCAGCGCTTCTCTGCCGAAACCTTTCCTGGCTTCCCCGGCCGTACATTTGTCATTGTGTCCTTGGATTTCTTGGCYGGTTTCTAGGGTTTTTAGTCACTTCTGGTCTATATTCACTCACTTCTGCCTTTATGTAGTTTTCACTTCCCCTTCAACCTCGGTTGCCTTCCTAACCAACGTGTTTGTCTTTCTCCACTGTGGGATTGTGGCTTCTCAGCCCCAGTTTACCTGGGTGGTTTTCTGCATGCTGTGTTGTGTCCTCTCCAGCCCCCGTGGGACCCAAGGCACGTGTCTGTTCTCAGTTGGTTTTATATACATCATGTTTCCATAGTGTGAGTATCCATGCAAAAGCTGGGAAGGTGGCAAGGAAGGAAGAGCTTAGGTGCTCAATGCTTGTGGTCCCCCAGATGCAGTAAACCACTGYGTTTAGAACATCCTTGGGAAGGACTAGACCTGGGATGGGGCTGTTCCAGGGAGTCGTGGCCTGGGATGAACGCCGCTCGTGTCCCTGCAGGCCTGCTACGGCATCCTGAAGGTGCCCATCGGGAGCTGGCTGTGCCGGACCTGCGCCCTGGGYGTCCAGCCCAAGTGTCTGCTGTGCCCCAAGAGAGGGGGAGCCCTCAAGCCCACCCGCAGCGGGACCAAGTGGGTCCACGTCAGCTGTGCCTTATGGATACCTGAAGTAAGATGCGCGCTCGGGCTCCTTGGTCATGGGGCGGGCCTGGCGCGTGGGGCTGTGTCCAACCCAAATCCAGGGGTCGGGTGGGTGGAGGAGGAAGGCGGCAGCAGCTCTTGTTCTGCCTGCCTGTGTCCCTGGGTCCATAGTTCCTGCCCAGGGGTGAGGAACATTCACGGCACCAGCCTGGGATGGATGATGGTGTGAATTTTATGCACCCAACTGAGATMTTCAGCAGGTCCAAATGACAAATTAATCCAAAGGAGGCAGCACTATTTTCCTCTAGCATAATTCTTTTCCTTCCATTTTGTCCATATTTGTTTCTGGGTCTGAGGAGTAGTTTTTTTCCAAATTACTAGTAACCTTGGAAAAAGAAACAAGATCCAAAACCTCCATCCCTCGTTCCGAGTGCCACAGATGCTCCTCTGGTAACCGGTGTTGATGTTCTGTCCTCTGCTTTGYGAGCAGGTTAGCATTGGATGTCCTGAAAAAATGGAACCCATAACGAAGATCTCCCATATCCCGGCGAGCAGATGGGCTCTGTCGTGCAGCCTCTGCAAGGAGTGCACTGGGACRTGTATCCAGGTACGTGCCTCAGTGCTGAAGGTGCTTGGGCCTCCTTGGTTGTGCCTGTAACAGCCACTGGAGAGTCTCGAGCTGTCCGTGGGCTCGGATCTGGCCAAGGTTTCCTCCTGTTCCAAGTCCGTGACAGAATAAAGCTGACAGCTGGGAGCGTGTCTGCCAATCAGACATCATTGAATGTTGTTATCTGTAATTATTTAATGTATTGAGAGCTGAGAATCTAGATGAAGTTTCTTTGCACAACACAGTGGTGTTGCTGTAGTGACACTGTAATTACTGGCACCGAAAACGACCTTGGTTTGAAGCTGGGAACGTCAGGCAGTGAGGCTGGGAATAGCTGATGGACAAGAGACTCCCACGAGACTGAAAGCCCGGGTATTTCGGAGACCAGCAGGGTTAGAGGTGGAGCCTTTCTGTTCGGGAGAACCAAGAAGCTCCAGGGCTTGCCAGCCCTCCGTGGTCTGAAGGGAGGATCTGCTGGGCTTGCTCCTGTTCCACCCCACTGGAACAAACTGCTGCAGATGTCGGTGTCCTGCTCTGCCCCGGCTAAAGAAGGGGTTAATTTTGCATTGTGGACCACAGCCAGGACCCGGTGGACTTCAGCGTTGCCAAAGCAGGGCAGGCGTTTGGGGGTCTCCCTGGGGCAGRGAGGAGGAGGCGCCGTCCACGTTGCAGTGCCTTTGTGCGGGGACGTGTCTCTGTCACCCACACCCGGTTACGCCGGCTGCGTGGGGCTGGTGCCCGCTGCTCCCTTGGGCAGAGCGGACACGGAAGCTGCAGCCGTTCTGCATGCGCAGGGGGACACGGGATGGCCGTCAAGCTGTGAGAGATGGGGAGGCAGTTTAGAGTGTGCTCCAAGCCCGACTGTACCGGAATGGGAGCTGCATCGCGGGGCTTGGAGCGCGCGGCCGTGTCGCGGTGACGAGGAGCTGCCCGGCCGAGCAGGCCCGTGGAGATGGGAGGTCTGCAGGCCCCGCTGCATTGATGCAACTGCCTTGGCTTTAATAYCTTTAAGGGAGCTATTTAAAAGCAATCCCTTGAGCCTGAAATGAAATCTCACAATATTTCTTTAAACCTCCTGCGTTGACTCACTCCTTTCTGCYGGCTCGTGGTGGATCTGCTTATTCACGCTGCCAGATGGAGGTACCTTGTCATAGCAGAACYGCTTTCAAAGAACGCAGGGGCAGGGAGGCGAGTCAAAGACTTGGCAGCATCAAAAAGATTCCGGCTTCCCGAAGGCTTCATCCTCTTAGCGGCGCATCAGGCGTTAGCCGCGAGAGCCTTCCCGTCGCCTGGATTTGCATTAAAGGTCACCTGAAGCAGCGTGGGGAGCTTTGTCACCTCAGCTGCTCACAGCTCGTGGCTTAAAAGTCACCGTGAGATTGGCATGAGGCGGGAAGAGGGAGAAGCTGGCAGTGCCCTTCCCTAAGGGATTGGGGGTAGATCAGCAGCCGGCTCRCCCATGGATAAGTAGACGTGCTCCGTAGTGATCCGAGGTGCAGGGCTGTGTTTTGGGAGCGTTGGTGCAGCCTGTTTGTACAGATGTAATCCACAGGTGTAATCTCATGGCGCAGCTYTGGGAAGAGAAGGTTGTTCCATGTTAAAGCATTTGGCTTTTGGTCCTGGCAGCAGGAATTAGATGTGCGGTGGCTGGCAGGAAGGTCACAGATTCCAGGGGTGGCTTTTCCAAGCAGCCGGTCGGACCTGGGCTTTGCTGGAAGGCAAACAGGAGCGAGGGCTGCATCTGGTGCAGGGAGGTTGCTGATTTGCAGAACCGCAGCTGGGGAAACATCGGCCTCTACCCCGGCTGCAGCCACSAAGGGGAGGCGTTTTGCATAGGCAGCGAGGCACTGTGCTTCTAGGTGGTTTCCCCCACCAAACTTGGCCACCAGAATGGAAACAGAGAGGGGGGCTCAAAGAAAGGCTCGCTGCTGCTTCCCTTGCCTCTCGTGTTGCTGCGTGTGCCCAGCTGCCTCCCTTCCTTTCCTGCAAGGAGTTGTGCCCTGGTGCCTGTGGTGGCCCGGCAGCTGYGGAGGGACGTGGCACTGGTGGCTGTTGTGCTCAGACACGAGGAGGTGTCCAGATGCGTTAGAGATGTCTCAGTGGAGCTGCCAAAGCGGTGAGGCGAGTGCCAGGAAGGTCCGATGTCCCGGAGGTACCGAGGGTGCCCTGCGCTTCCCGCTGTCCCCAGGGGAGTCTCGTCTGTGAACCCAGCAGCCCTTGGTGGCAGATGCAGCTCCTGCTGCCACCTTCTTCTAGGCTGCTCTTGGAGAGAAAATGCTTTGGAGGAGGATTCCTAGGCAAGCGTCACCTATTGCTCCTCCACCGCTTAACAAGAGCGAGAGAGAAAGCTCTGGAGACCAAACCTAGGAACGACTGTGTAGCTTTGCAGGGCTGCGGAAATATCGTGTCCAGAGCTCAGCGCTGATAACTTGTGTGTCCTTCCCAGCCTCCCCTCGCGGCTCTGCTGGCTCCTTCATGCTCCATGTCTGCCCACCTCTCGCAAGGAGCAGGTTGGATCCAGCGGCTGGTTGAGCCCAGGGGCGCGTGGGGTGACCCTAGTGTTTTTTGTGCCYGCTTTCACCCGGCCGCTGGGCAGCCGCTGCAGGTGGGTATCCGGTTTGGGAGGCCTGGCCGCCACGCTGCCTGCCCGTGTCCTATTTGCATTTTGGGCACGGTCTCTGCGGCTGCCGCTTGCCATCTGTCGCAGGAGAAATCCAGGACGGGCATCATTCGGTTCCCTGTGTTCCTGCGGCTCCACTTCCCTGCACGCGCATGCCAGGTCCCGTTCCTGCTGCCGTGGCGGACACCGAGCTCTTGGTGTCCTGCCGAGCTCTTGTGTCACTCCTGGGGCTGCAGGAGATCCCTGTGCAYGGGGTGACACAGCAGGGTCGCTGCCAGAGAAACCTGGGAGCGACAACCAGGCTCTATTCCCGTCCTTCCTCCTTTGACACCAGAAATGTGCACTGGGGTGGTCTGTCCATCATGGCTTTCCCATGGTGAGGGTGAAGGTGGCAGCACAGGGGGACCTGGGGAGCAGCAGCTACTGACTCCACCAGGCTGCTTTGCACCAGCTTGTGTGCCTTGGCCAGAGTTTACTGGGTTGTGGTGTAAATAATTGCATTAAAACTCGGGGAAATGACGAGAGGGGACAACATACATGAGAGGAGCTTTCTGTTGAGGTGAGTAGGTGAAAGACTCGGTAGCCCCTGCAGCTCAAAGTGACTGCTAACTAGTTACTAGCTATGACTTGCTGATGATTCAGTGGTCACTATCCAAACCAGTCTGTAAAGTTCATTTCCAGGACGTGTTGTCCCACGCACATATCAGTGTTTTGCGCTGGTGCTCATTGGAGGCTGTACGGTCCTGCCACGGCTCCGCGTCCCGTAACCCTGGCTCCACTCTCCGCAGTGCTCCATGCCCGCCTGYGTCACGGCGTTCCACGTCACCTGCGCCTTCGACCACAACCTCGACATGCGGACTATTCTGGCGGATAACGACGAGGTGAAGTTCAAGTCCTTCTGCCTCGAGCACAGCTCCGGCGCCACCAAACTGCCCGAGGAGGCACGGACAGAGTCCGACCATGGCCAGCTGGACCTGGAGAAGGTCACGCTGCGCAAGCAGAAGCTCCAGCAGCTGGAGGAGGACTTCTATGAACTCGTGAAGCCTTCGGAGGTGGCGGAGAACCTTGACTTGAGCGAATCGCTGGTGGATTTTGTCTATCAGTACTGGAAGTTGAAGAGGAAAGCCAACTCCAACAAGCCCCTGCTGACACCAAAAACAGACGAAGTGGACAACTTGGCCCAGCAAGAGCAGGAYGTTCTCTACCGGCGCTTGAAGCTTTTCACGCACCTTAGGCAAGACCTGGAGAGGGTGAGTACAGGTTTTGCTCTATTGCAGATCCCCAAACAAACCCTTATCTGGCCATTTTCAGCTCTCCTGAGAACACTGCCTGAACCCATCAGGGTGGCTCTCAACCTGGGCAGCACCAGAAGATGCTCCAGGTAGTTAATATTTAAGAACAACCTGTGGGTTCAGGTTAGCTTTGCAGACTGAGGACACTACTCTGCTTTTGCACATGACCCAGGGAGGTCCTTGTGCGGTCCCGGTCACGGTAGGTGACTTGGTGCGTCTGCCGGAGCTCAGGACCGCATGTCCTGCTCTTCCTTCCCTGCTCTGTCCTCGACACGTCTCCTGCTTGGCCCGGGGAGGATCTGTTTGTTTGCTTTCCCTCCAGGGAACGGCAGTTCCTGGCCYGAGCAAAGTCCAGTGCCCAGATGAGCACTCCGGGTTTCCTTCCCRCTCCAGCCCTGTGGCATTGCTCTGAGGTGGCATGAGCTGCCTCCTCGGTGGCATCAGTGGTAGCACTGCCGTTTCAGTGGTTTTTTGGTAACAAATCCAGCCAAAACTCTCTGTCTGGGACTGCCTGGGCCATAAAAATGCCTTGACCTAAGAGTTTGGACACCAGAGTCACAAGGGTGGGTAACACAAACAGCTCTGCTGGCTCCTACACACTGCCTCTTGTGCACCTTGCAAGGTCACAAACGAAAGCTACAAATAAGCCCTATTGCCTGAAAATCCTTATGGAGACCCTTCCGCTTTTTTTTTTTTTTTTTTTAAAAATCTTTTTTTACCCTCTTTGCCATTGTTGCTGCTGCTGTTGCTTTTATTGTTTTTTGATTGTTTAATCTTGTCCCAAGATTTGTTCACACTGGCTTTACCCCAAGGCTTGGCAGCCCTCCGGCTGCTCGGCTGTGCAGGTGTGTGCAAATCCCCGTGCCCACCAAGCCCGGCACGGCCGCTGTGTGCTCCCGGGAATGCAGCCCCTTGGAGAGCAGATACCACCCAACCCTTTGATGTGCAGATTGCTGGAGGCCGTTGTTTTSCTTGCAAAGCAATTTTAACCTGGTGTTTCCTTGAGTCCTGAGCAAAAAAGAGGAGAATGTAATAAGATATATAGTTTATAACTTGCTTGTTTGTATTTACAGCTAGGGGATTACAAGGGAAAAAGAAGAAAACAAAAAAGAGCATCTCTTCTCTCCTCTATACGTAGGTCTAATTCTATAGCATCCTTTCTCCTGAGCCTTTCAAGGCTCCTTTTGGGGCATTAACCCCTTTGTTAGGTCTGTGAACAGTTACCAGGAGGCTAAAAAAGCCAATGTGTCACCAGCATCGCTATCCCTGGGTAAGACYATAAAACAACTCGCCCCCATTTCTCTGGGCTCTGGCCCTGTTTCGTGGATGTTGGTCACTAATACTTGCCAACAGCACAACTTAAAGGCTCCACCACAGTAAATACGAATAGTTAATCGTGATTAATCATAGCAGATCACTGAGCACTGGGCCCTGTTCGACACCTTGTAGGCCCTACTTTTGGGGTSAAATTAGGGCCCTGGAGAGCAGCAGTGCTGCAGGGCAGATCCACATGGATTCTGGCTGGTGGCCCTTGGTGATAAAAACTAAAAATCAACTTGTTATTTTTCCTGTTCAGAAGAAGATGGGGTGAAGGGCAGGAACAAACCCCAAACCTCCACTGGAGGTACCCACGTGTTGCCCACGCGCTCTGGAAAGCAGCCAACCCTCTTGCCTCCTGCAGGAYCTTGGTTTCCAGAGCCACGATAGTCATTCAGGCTTTGAACTGCTGCTGTTTGTTTGTTTTCATCATCGTGTATCTTAATGCAGTTGAGACCAGGAGCCCTCTTCTGTGGTGTCGGCAATGCTGACAGCCCCAGGAGGAGGTTCTGAAGTACCTGGGCTGTGGGTTTGCCCAGGTCCCCCCAGGGAAGCTGCCTGGAGCCTGGGTTAAGTGGAAACTCTTGCCTGTGCAGGTGAGGAACCTCTGCTACATGGTGACGAGGCGGGAGAAGATGAAGCACACCATCTGCAAGCTGCAGGAGCAGATCTTCCACCTCCAGATGAAGCTCATCGAGAAGGATCTCTACCCAGGTCAGTACCTCTTCCTGAGCTCATGCTCGCAGGTGCTGTCCACGCTGCCCTCTGAAGCCTCCTGCCTGAGCCACCAGCGTCCCTAGTGTCAGGGAGAGCMGTCTCCTCCCTCGCTGGTTTGTGCATTAACTCTCCCAAGACATACAGTTTTGTGCAGAAACACATAATAACATCATATCCTGGGTGATTGGGGTGTCAGAGATCCTTGTTTTTGCAGAACCCTCTTGATGCTCCTCTCTGCGAGGATGCCATGGAGCTGCTGCCGCCGGAGCGCTTGGTGCCAGCACCTCCTTTTGGAGGGAGATTGCGAATCCCGGGCACAGGGCGAGCAGCGTCGGGGTTTCAATGCATCAACTGGCCCCCTGGCATCTCTAGCAGCAGCTGCTTTGGATCTGCTGCTGTCGCCTCTGGCTCTGTCGGAAACGAAAGGCTGAGCTGCCCATGGGCTGGCTTGTGCTGCTAGATGCCATCTCCTTTTAGCTCTGATAATTCTCTCTGCTCTGCAGATCTTAGTCGAGAGCATCACGCATGCTTCATGCAAAGCCTCTGGCACCTTCTTATCAAGGAGCTGAAATAAAGTTGTTTTCTTTCTTTGCTTTTATTATTATTATTATTATTATTATTTCCTTTTTAACAAGCAGTGCCCCCAGTGCCTGGTCCCTCCTCCTCTCACTGGCAGCACAGGACCCGCACACCACAGCTGTAGAGCAGTTACCAGCATGAGCATCTGGTGCTTTGGCAGCCTCTGCTGCCCGTCGTCGTGTTTGTGGCTCTACAGTTGGAGCCATCACGTGTTCGGGGTTTCTGCAGAAATGTCTGGGCTGAGCAATCCTGGGCTAAAGCTTCCTTGCACTGAGGTCTTGGAGGCTGAGCTGTGAGTGTGGAGGGCCCTGCCTGGGTCCCTCTTGGTGTCTGGACTTGGGGGAGGCCAGGACCCAAGGCAGGAGGCTCCAGGGAGATCAGGCTGGAGGACACTGGAGCTCTGTCCTCACTGACACAGATCCGCAGCTGTGTGTGTTGGACTCATGCTCCCTGACTTGCCCAGGGCCAGGTGATGGGCACATGGGTGTAGGTGATGCAGGTGACAGGCCTGATGCCCTGGTGGGAGGCTGATGGGCGAGGAAGAGCCACATCTCTGGGCAAGGGCTCTGTGATGCCATGTGAGCCCTGGAGCCAGTGCAGGGGCCACTTTGTTGCTCTTCCCTGCACTGCGGCAGCCTCTGGCACAGGCCACAGTGTCACACGTGGAGTGGAAATTATGGCTCTACCAGCCATGACCTTCTGGGCTTTGCAGCAGCTGAGCTGGGGTCCACTCCATCCACCCAGCCCCTGCTTGTGCAGGGAATGGCTCCCACGTGAAAATTCAGAAGTAGAGGTTTTATTTCTCCCCCACTGATAAGTGATGACTTAAGCAGATGATCTTTAATAGAGCTGTGAGAGTTGTGGTTCGCTCTGCCGAGGCCTTTCCCGGTCCCAGCAGTGCAATAAGCTGATGTGTTTCTGTTGTGTCCTTAGCGTTGCTGCTCCCATTTCTGCAGAGCCTCATGGCTCCATCTCCCCCTGATTCCAGCTCCTGGCTTTGGTCAAAGTGCTATCACCTTYACACTCCAAAAATTAATAGAAATGTTAGTACGGATCTCCTTGGGAGAGTCATCTAATGGAGCAAGCAAAACCCTTTGGAGTGTTTGTCTTGGCAATACAAGCTGTGCTTTCATTGGGTACTTATTAGTGCTGTCTACCCAAGAGGAATAATGTAGGAAATAATAGTTTTTAGCTGAATATCTGTATAGCTAACAGTTATATTCCTGGCTTTCCATAGGGCAGTGCTCATCACCTTTCTACCTCCATCCTGTTAGATTGAGTATGCTGCTTCAGTTTTACAGCTCTGCTGAGAGAAAAAAGGAGAAAACAAAACCAAAAGAGCTTGCAGCTCTTAACTTTTGGAGAAGTTAGGGTCTATTTGGCCTAGGAAAGGCTGGTGCTTCAGAGTTGTGTGGAAGCTTGTCTGGGGTGGCTTGCTGGCCATGGCGTCCCTGTTACATGATCTCACATGGGGTTTTCCTTTCTCTCTAAAAAAAAAAACCAGAACGAACTGGGAAGAAGACAAAGGGTAAGAAAAGTGACCTGAGAAGGAGAGGAAGAGATGGTAGAAAAAACAGTCCTGAGAAGACGGAGAAAAGGAAATCGGTCAACGAAACCGTGTTGGGACAACTGGGTAAGTTTGGTTTTACAGCTGCAACGTCCCCGCACGGTGCCACCCTGGGGGAGCAGGGGCGTGGAGACCACCTTGGTGCGGGGGGCGCAAAGCAGCCTGCTCTGAACCCCGGCTGGGAGGATGCAATGTAAGAAATAATTTTTTTATTGAAAATGAATGAAGCCCTCGAGCTTTTCCTGTAAACAGTCAGATATAAAGATGACAAATCAGACTTCAGGCATGCCCCCATCTGCCCTGCTAGCTGCATTTGGTGGATTTCCAGTCCAGTGCAACCAGCTGCTCATGGTCATGTTGAGCTGGTACGTCTCCCTGGTGGGGAGTTAAAGCTGGTTGTGCTTGTGCAGGTGCTGGGTTTTAGAGCTGCTTCTCTCCCAGCTTCTTCAACGTGTCCAAGCCCATAACGTTCCTCTTGCTCTCTCCTCAAACACAATTGTCAGGGAGTTTTGGAGCTTTTTCTATTATAGGATGGCATTGCTGCTCTTCTCCCCGAGTTTTCACACCTCTTGAGTGGTTGCAGATGGTTCTCCAGCTCACACCCCTCCCGCGTTGCCTTTGCTTGTGTTTTTAGCTGGTTTTAAGCAGTCTATGGAAATCAATCCCCTTAACCCGCTTGTGGAGAGCGGCGCGTTGCGGCCGCGTGAGGGTGGGGTGGTTCAAGACCGTTGCCGAGCTGTTTGCTCTGGACTGCAGGAGCTTTCTGCTGCTTGATGGCCTGTGTCTCCACGCACGGTGCAGATCTGCTTACAGCTCCTACCCCTTTGGAACTGTGTCCAAAGGGCTTCATCTTCACAGCAGCAGATCAGGTGTTAAGGTCCTCATCTTCATCCCTGGACTTGGCTGAGGAGCAGAGACCTTAGTGTCCAGCTCGGCTTCAGCCAGACCTTCAACCAGGGTCGCATTTGTTCCAGGAGCATCAAAGAGCTTCAGCGACACCCACGTGCCCTGGTTGTTGGGTTCCAAAGGGCAAGCAGGCTATTTCTGAGGCAGTTCTTTGTGTTTTTTCTCATGTTTCCAGGTCTGTCGACTTCCTTCCCCATAGACGGCACCTTCTTCAACAGCTGGCTCGCCCAGTCGGTGCAGATCACGGCTGAGAACGTGACCATGAGCGAGTGGTCGCTCAACACGGCGCGCCGCGAGGACAGCACGGCAGGCCTCTCCGAGGAGCTGCTGCAGGACGAGGAGACCCTGCTCAGCTTCATGATGGATCACTCCCTGCGCTCGCCCTTCAAGCAGAGCGAGGCCGCCAAGAAAGCCAAAAGCAGGACGAGGACGAACGCTAAGAAAAAACTGCCCAAACCCAGCCTGGACGCCGTCCTCAAGAGCGACCAGGAGGCTCCGGGCCCGTGGACTAACGCTGCGAGCGACTTGTCGGATGAGGCGGCGAAACCCTCCGCTCGCGACGCCAGGGCCACCAAGGCGGAGAAGGCGGCGGCCAAGGTGCCCGCCGAGCGACGGGGAGACGCCAGGAGGGCGCCCAAGAAGGGAGCCGTCCCCAAGGCCAGCGAGGGCAGGAGCAACGAGGAGGAGCCGGCGGCGCGTCCCCCGCCGGCGCCCAGCCCCGCGGCCCAAGTGCCTGAGCCGGTAGGTAGCCCCAAACCCGCGGTGAGGTTCAAGTTACCAAAGGAGAGCCGAGGGAGCCGCCGGTGCCCGCCCGCCAAGGCGGAGGCCGGCGGTGTCGAGCGGTCCCCGTCCGCCCTGCGCCATTTCGACGCCGACACGGACGGCTACTTCTCGGACGCCGAGATGAGCGACTCGGACGTGGAGGCGCGCGGCGGGCGGGCGCCGCGCGTGCCGCTGGAGCCGGCCGGCGAGGACATCGTCAGGATGAGCATTCTGGCCTCCTAACGGGGCACGCGGCCTCGGTGACAACTGCCATGTCCAGCCTCCGCCTGGTCCCGCCTGCGAGCGAGGGGAGTTTTTAACGCGTTGTGTGTAAATATATGATCGTCCCGGATCCGGCACTGTTGCCCCTTCTCGGCCTGCCCGAGATTCAGCTTCACCCGCGTAGGTTCCTGTGGCAGTAGTCGTCCCCTCGTGTGTCCTGTCCCCTCGCGTGGCCCGCGGGACGGGGCGGGCGGCGCGGCCCCGTCCCCGCGCGCACGGCGGCCTCACGGGCATTACTGCACCCCGAGGGGGACGGTGCCGCGCGCGGCGAGGAGGGGCGGCGATGCTGAAACAAAGCACAACAAGGGCCCGCCGCAGGAGAGCGCGCGGCGTGGAGGAGGAGCAGCCTGGGCTCGGCGGGAGGGTTTTAGTTTGTGGTGTTTTCAGACTTGTTTTTCCTCTTCACCCTTCCGGCGCGGTTAGGATCCCTGCGGAGCCTGAGCGTGGGGATCGGCGTGGGCTTTCCTGAGCCACCTTCCCTCCCCATCCTCCTCCAGCGTGGCTGGAAGATTTGGTGACGGGAGGTCCTGGAGGCCACTGCGGGTCCTGGAGGTCACCGGACCGCCACAAAGGTCCTGTGAAGAGCTCAAGTGGCTTACTCAGGGTAACGGATTCGCTTTAGCGAGGCCAAAATGGGAACAGGGGGAAGGATGGAGGAGAAGGGGGTCCGGTCAAAACACCCGGAGGCCGAGGAAAGGGATCTCGAGTGCTTCAGCCCCACGAGGTCCCAACCGTTGGCCAACGTTGGCCAACTCAAGGGCCCGACGCTCTGGGCTGCGCACGGGGACCCCATCCCGCACCCCTTCTGTCTCACAGCAAGGAGACAACAGCGGTCGCCTTCACCCTTCCATTTTCCTCCTAAACACCGCGATGGCGAATGTATTCCTCCCTATCCTTTTATTATTTTATTTTTTAATTTTATTTCTTAAATCCTGGTTACAAGCTGTTGACTCGTAGTGGGAGGGTGATTCACAGAAGCTGACATTATAAATATTACAATAATTTAATGCATAAAATGTCCCCAATAAGCCTTAAATGTTGTTCAAAAGCCCATGTTACCTATGAGTCAGGCGAATTTCCATGTTTGCACTTAATTGCACCATTACTTCGGTTTTGGCTTCAAAGGTCACAGTTAAGTCATGCTATGTGTTTTATTGGAGTGACCCCAGTGTGAGCTCAGGGAACAAAAAAGAAAAAAAAAAAGAAAAAAAAAGAAAAAAAAAAGGAATTCACTGAAACTTTTGTTGTTGTTGTTGTTTTTTAAAAATAATAAAAAAAATGTTTTAAAAAATACATATATCAAAGAAACCTGGGACACTTCTGCAACTGGTTAAACCCATCACTTTAAACAGGAAAAAGAAAAACAAAATTCTTGCAATCGTCAAACAAATCAGTCGAGCAGTTTTGTGGATGCCAAAGAATCTTTTTTTGACAGTAAAGCAGCACAGCCAGAAACCGGACCCTTTGTCACAATGCGAAAGTGGAAGTTACTTTAGCACCCAAGGACTCCAGCCACACTCACGCCCCGCTGCCGCCGCCTGCGGTCCCCGGCCTGCGCCGAGGGACGCGGCCGCCGCCGGGACTGCGTCCTGCCCTTTTGATTTCCGATGCTTTTTGCTCATTGCACTGTGAGCTTTTCTTTTGGGAAACTCTGAGACTCCGCAGATGGACTCTCTTGGTGTTTTAGAGTAGGTCATCTTTGATCAGCCTTCAAAAAAAGTCCTTATTTTCGAGAAAAAAAATTGCAGCCTAGCAAACCCGGTGCAGCCTCGCTGGGGCCGGTACCCGGCCCGGGTTCCCCCCTGGCGCCGCAGCGAACTGCGACTGAACATGCCTGGGCATCGTCCTCGCGTGGGAAACACGATGATGCGCTCGTCGTCGGCAACAGAATGAGGGAAAACCACGGAAAATCGGCCAGATGGGAACCACCGGCGCTGCAAATCAGCCCAACACGTGGAGGTGCAAAACCTCCTTGCTCGAGGCTCGGTATGTTCAGAGAAATGTTAAATACAGTAAATAGGACTTAGTTTATCTTATCAGGCTTGCGAGCTTTAGCTACAGTATCCTAGTTATAAGAGTCATAACAATAATCAATATGCTGCCTTTTAATGAATCTCGCTTCCGTGTGCTTCACTCAGTTATGGTATAAAAGCACTCCACGACTCGCACCGTACGTACACGGCTTCGTCCATCCGCTTCGGCACGACTCAGTACGGGCAAGCAACGAGGAGGGGGCTTCGACGAACAGCCAAACCTGCAGCCCCCCGAAAAACAGCCGCAGAAAAAGACAGTTTTTGCCTGGGTGCAACGGGGACTGAAGCGCGGGGACGAGCCGGGCAGCGCCGCGGGCGCAAAACGCACAAGGGGGGGTATTTTTTTTGACGTAAATGTATTTTGAAGCGACTCGAAAGAGAAGAGGGGATTATTTTATTAGAGAAACGCCGTCGTTTCGGGGAGACGCGGCGGGAATGGACATTTGCACTGGAAACGCCTCGTCGCGGCGCTGCCCGCCCGGCCCCGGGTTTCCCCCCGTCGCACCGGCACCTTCCCGCGGGCGCCAGCGGCAGCTTCGGCTGCTCTTTGGGGCCCCCTCCTGCAGTTTGCTCCTTTCCACACACCAACCAGACCCGCTTCACATCAGTTTTTACAGGAAACGATATGAATGTCGCAGGAGGCGGAAAACCCTTCTGTTTTCTTTGTTTCAAAGAACGTGATGTGCCATTTGTTAATATAAAAAGAGAAATATTGAAAATATATTGAAAAGAGCAATTTTAAATTATTTTTGGCTTATGTTGCAATATTTATTTTCTTGTATTAGAAATTCCTTTGTAGAGAAAAAAAATGTATTTTTCATTAATGCAAAAACCTATTTCTCCTTTTTGTACATTTTCCATGTTAGTTAATCCTTAAAGCAATATGATGTTATCAGACTCGTTCTGTGTGAGACTGTATTATGCATGCTCCTTGTGTTGCCTTGGACTAGCTCTGTCTGCCATTATTTTCATCATGTTTAGATACAGTGTATGCTTTGATACACATTGGGACCATGGCCCATTGCTTACGGTGAAAACAAAAACAGAAAAAAAGAGGGAGAAAACCTTTGCATTCCTCAATGTGTTGGCAAATGCAGTCAATAAAGCAGTGTTTTATGTGCGCGCCTGTCCCGGCGTCGTGTGTGGGGCCAGGCCCTGAAAGCCGAGCGGCTGCAGGGGCGGATGGAGGCCGTGGCCGGGCTGCTGCTCCGGCTCCATCCGCTGCCCTCAGTGGGCYCTATGGGATGAGGAACCGCAGGAAACTGCTGTGCGTGGAGAAAAGGGCTGCAAGCRCCTAGGGCCGAGATGGGGGTGGTGGGCTGCAGGCTGTCCCCATCGCCAAACCTGTCCCCATTCCCAGCTCCCATCCCTGTCTCCGTCCCCGGTCCCATGCCTACCTTCCCATCTCCATTCTCTTCCCCATCCCCATCCCATCCAGTCTCCATCTGCATCTCCATCCCCATCCCAATCCCTGTTCCCATCCTTACATCCTTGTCCCTATTTCCATGCCCACCCCATCCCTCTCTTCCATCCCTATTCCCTACTCTGTCCACATTCCCATCAAGCAGTCAAAGGGAAGGTGTTGGCCAGGATCCAGCTCCCAGGTATCGGAGCCGGATGGAAGGTGCCCAGAGAAAACTCTCCCGCCCGCGGGAGGAGCCAGCGCAGCCTCGGGAGTGACTCACRATGCTGCAGGGAAGTCTCTTCCAATTAAGAAAAACTGCCCTTAGCGCCAGTCGAGAGCCCGCGGGGAGCCYGGGCTCACTGGGGAGCAAACGGGCYGGGAATCATTTAAGGTTTAATTGCAAAATGAATGTGAGCCCATCCCGTATGCTCCGTGTAAGGATTACAAGTACAGGCGTAAGTACTGACGGGACAAATATGCCCYGGTGTCAGTAAATCAGCACTGATGGATGCGAAAAGGAATTAATTCCTGCTCAGCTTATCTTGGAAGAGTTGCAGTCGGCTTCCATTTACTGGGGGTGATGAAGTGCCGGCAGTGTGATATATTTTTCCCTAGCCATTGAAAACGGTGGAGCTGTTCTGCAGAAAAGCCTCTCATTCCACAGGAGAGTAGTTAATATTTATTCTTCCCAAGTTAATATATTTATGAGGGGCATTTTTTTTTTTTTTTGTACTAAAGATAGTTCCTCGGTCCGGGATTTCCATGGAGGGCTGCGAAATTATGTGTCTACTCTGGCTGCAACAGATGAATTAAAATAAGAGCTTTTTACAAGAAAGTAAAGAAACTTTAGAACTAAGCCACAAAACAAGAGGTAAAACCCCATTTCAGGCAAAGACCCTGGCCAAGATAGACGTGCTTCCCACCTGGTCTTTGCTTGTCCCACCAGCGCTGGGTCCTGCGGGTGCTCCTAAAGTTCGTTCCCGCACTGCAAAGATGCAACGTGATGGGATGGCTTAGGGGACACGCGCTCCCCTTGTTCCTGGAGAGTCCCCATGGATAGAGCAGCAGAGCCTGATGCCTCCATGGGAAAACCCGCTCTGTGTCACCAGGGCCCTATCCCAGGGCGCTATCCGTCCCCTGGCCCTCCTGCTCCACACGGAGCCTCCCCGCACGCTGCCCGTTGCTCCCCGGCAGGCGCAGCTGCCGCGCCAGGAGGTGCGGGAGAGGTTGGAATAACCRGCCTCGTGCTCTGGGGTTTTAAGCGCTGTTTGTAACAGGGGCGCAGGGCAGGGGGGAGGCCGGGGTTAAGCGGCCACCGGGGTGGATCAGGCACCAGCCTTGCGGTTACCCCACGACCGTCCGGTCAGCGAGACCGATTTCTGCCCGGCAGAGGAGGTGGRGAGCAGAGCAGCACCGACACGGCGGCCACCGCGAGCCACCCCGGAGAGGAGCAGCCCGGGGAGAGCCAAGCGGGATGTGGGACACAGGACAGGAGCTTCCCAGTGCTTCGAGCCCCACAGCACAGCAGGAGCAGCCAGCAGGGGATAACCTCCCTAACCAAGCAAAAAGGGCAATTTTCGCAGCCCCGGCTTTGGAGTGGCTCCGTCTGGGGGACAAAGTGCAGCTCCGAGTGCTCGGGCAGCCCTTTGCTCTTTCCCATGGGCTGTTTAACGCCAGGCTCCAAAGAGCAGCCAAAGGACCAGCTCCCCCATCACCGCACGCTGCAGACGTCGAAGGAACAAGTGACTTGCCAGCCTGGGCCCCATGGGAAGACTAAACCAAACACCCATGGCTTAAAGGACGTCTTCCCCCATGGGCATCCTGACGGGTCCCGAGGTTGAGCTGACCGGGATGAGGGGCCTGGGACGCTGCCTCCTGTCCCCGCAATGTGTCCAGTGGGAGGGAAGCGGCTCTTCCTCCCGAGACGCGTGGGGTGCTCCCCTCTCTGCTCTCCCTCTTGCTGCCAGCCTGAGCTCCGGGCAAAGAGCAAGCACGCTGTGTAGAGCACACACATTTAAACACAGTATGGAGAAAGGCTAAATACACTGGCACACACTTCTCCCTGCAGAACCAGAAATTAAAGCCAAGGCAAAACGTGATTTTGGTTACTCTTCAGTCAGACCATGACATAACTCCCTATGGCATAGCTGAAAATATCATCCGCTCCCGTACATCCTGAGCGCAGGGAATTCACCCTCTCCTGGTCCCGTCCAGGTATCCCTGGGCTTGGGTGATGTCCGTGTGTCTTCCTCTCATTGACTACGTCACTTCCAGACTCCTTCCCTCGGCTGTACCCAACACATTGTATGTGTCACCCTCTTCCAGGACAGCTGACAGCCGGAGGASAGCCGGGTGTAGCCCAAAGCTTCTCCTTCCTCTCCGGCAGCCTCTCCTCCCGTCTGAGTCACAGGGCACTGATACTCATCACACATGCACTGCGGTGACTGCAATTTTATTATTACCTAATTATTCCACCTTGCACCTTTCACGAGCCCTTTGCACCATTTGCGAGGTGTCATTTCCCTTTGTCCTCTGTGAAAAATGCCATTATGGGTTCAGGGTGAGCTGTGGTGGTTATTCCAGCAATATCCCATCCATTAAAGGGCAGGAAGAGAAACATATCTCATTCAATTAAAGCAATGATTAATTTTCGCAGGTGAAGTGTARTAACTTACATGGGAATTCAAGCAAGAAGTTAGAGCTGTCATCACCTCCCTWGTGAAAAATGCCACGGGAGGCTTAATAGCTGCAAGGGGGATATATAAAACCCTGCCAGGGAACCRAGGGCTCCTTGGAGAGCCAAGCCAGGTCTCCAAATCCACGTAACAAGCGTGTAATGCCAAGGGGCTCATTTCCCCACAAAATCCAGCTCTCCTTAGTCCTCGTTWCTTCCTAAAATAGGTGGGAAAACAACAAAACATGAACCACACTGCTGCAGCCTCTTTCTAAAGAGGAAACCAAGGCAGATTCTGGCAAAGAGTCGGGACCAGCAGTAGYGCTTGAGGTTTCTCCACGAGGCAAAGCTTTAAATCACATTATTTCAATCAGGTAACAGCTGACAAAAATCCCAGCTCATTTTAAGGCTGCTTTGGCTCAAACCAGGGGTTGCTCTTCCCTTTTTACCAGCCTAGCTCGACTTCTTGCTGTCTGTCTTCACAAAGCGTCTCCATGAAGAGCTGCAAAGAATGTTTCAGACCTGGGAAATCCTTTCTCTCACAGCAGCTTCACGCACTGAAGTCCTGGAAATCATTGCACGACTATCTCACTCTACCAGCAACTTAAAAAATAAGAAGTGCTGTAAYGGTAAAGATTTTAAAGCCTGCTGCCACCTATAGATGGAGAGCAATAAGAACAGCGCGGAGAACTGCATGGGTGCGGACACCTGACTGAGAAACAGAACTTCCTACTCTGAAAAAAAATACATAGAGCATCGATACTATGGAGAAATGCCTGCACCGCTGGTGAAAACCTCGAATTTCTTCTATTTCAGGAGGCTCTTTGGAGGTAATCCGCCTCTCAGGTAAACATGAATAAATACGTGAAAGGTAACAAAACATTAATTTTGTGGCTTGTTGAGGGTTTTGGATTAATCTGACTAGTCTTTTTATTGACATGACACATCTTTATCCAGTTGTTCTGATTTCGTATAATAGTGATAGTCKATACTGGCACTCAGATTGCTAAGCTGGCAATTTCTGCAATAAAACTCCATGGAATACCCAAAATGGGGATTTTTAGGGCTGTATAAACTCTAAAGCGGGCACATGCCCCCCTCTCTGGAGGGAGGAGGTTCGTTATCACAGATGGGGTACATTGCTTTCTACGGCATCGCAGCCTCGTGAAGAGGCGGTTTGCTCTGCGTGGGCATCCCCGGGTGATGCAGGAGCAGCCGAGTCCTGCAGCCTTGCGGGGACCTGCAGCGTGCTCTGCTCCATGGGTCACCCTTTCACATCAGATCTGGCACACAGAGGGTAGGAGGCGCAATGAAGACACAGGACCACACTCTTATTTCCAACATACACCCATGTGCAACTGCATACACTTAACCTAAAGCAGCTCCTATAGTTCGATCGGCTGGTCTGAGACATCTCCAGTAATTTCATTCCTCCTCAGGACAAAAATCCAACCTGCTCAACACAGGGTTAAAGATGTGCTACTGTTTTTTTTTTTTTTCCCCTTCTTGCAATTTCAGAGGCTCCAGCTTATTGAAAAACCTGTTTTTCTTTTATCCTGAGTCATTTCGCATGAAGAAACTATTGTTCTAAAGTGTGACTCACCCGTTTGCATCACCCGCTTCCAAGCCCCTCGGGTGGCCCACGGGCCTCCAAGCGGGCAGGGGAGCCAGCCCTTATTTACCAATAACAGGCACTTTATGGCTGCGTTGACTCACCGCTCGCTAAGCCTCCCTTTTTCGGTTTATGCTTCCCAAGGTGAACCTGAAATGATCATTCTGTTTTCTTCTGTAATCTTCTTTTACCAACGGCATTCACACAAAGCACATCTCACTGACAGCCTGTCTGCTCTTCAAACACAACTGCAAAACCCTGTAAGGAGAGACAAATATCGAAACGGGAGTGCTGAGATTCCCGGAACTATCAAGTTCCCAGAAGCAAGGCTTCCAKTAGGTAGAAAATAAATTGCATCTTGCTGAGATATAACTAATAACTAATACCACAGAATTTAGGGAAGAAATGGAGCTACCATCCAAATTATC
>PTEX01000016.1:5803682-5875403 GCA_003342815.1 Eudromia elegans | reverse complement strand
CTTGTCTTTGTGAAGGGCTCTTATGTTCACATGGTGCCTAAGATGTTATTACAGAAACTCACAGCGTCTCCCTGCTTATCTGGTGATGTATTTGGCCGCCTCATGGCTTTTTTTCTCAACCTGCTTTCCCTTCACTAAAGGTTTTCCACACGGGGATGTTCTGCAATAGTGCAAGTTACTTTGGACCCTCCAAGCGAGTCCAGCGATAGGCGACCCAGGCAAGTCAGGCCGGCGCGGGCGCCCTCGCCACCGGGTTTCCTTCATCGTTCCCTGTTTACAGGGACAGAAATAGCATCCAGCCCAGAGTCACATGCAGACAGATCTGTTACTGAGGCCTTGCTGCAGTCAAACAAACTCCACAGCCCAAACTTCAGCAGTTGTAATGACCCTACTTTGTTTTCCCTTGTTTCTCCTCAAAAAAAAAATGGCAAAGAATTTTTATATATTTTTATATATATATACACACACACTCCTCCCACTGACTCGCTCCTGCAGTCTATTTGAGGGCAGATAGGAAAACACAAGCAGAACTTCTCCAGTGAAGGTCCCAATTGTAATTTTTTCCCCCAAGACTTTGAATATCCAGCCCTTGATGAACAGAAACTCCAAACAGCCTGGGAAAACAACCGAAAACAAAAGTGTTTCTTTTCTTTTAATCCTTTCCCCTTAGGATTTGATTCAAGTTACAGGTTAGGAAAGAAGGATATTACAGAACAGGTAATAGCAGATGACCAGAAAGGAGAAGTAAAAAAAAAAAATTGATTATACCTCAAAATAAAATTGTTCAACAGATGTTTCCCAAGCACCAATATCAGGCCCGCAGACCTCCTGAAGGGGTGYTCAGGCTGGGTCGCTTGGAGCCGACTGCCCAAAGGACAGCGGGGAGGAGGAGGAGATGTTTTTGGAGCAGTGCTTGAGCAAACCTCACCTTTCTGCAGGAACTGCCCTCCTGCTTCACACCAGTCTCCAAGGGTATCAGATGCCAGCAGCAAAACATCTCCCACACCATCTCCTGTAATAATTTATTCTGTAAAGCAATGTATATATCCATATATTGGTATTTTACCACAGCAAATTATTTTCCTTTGATTTCTTTTCAGCYTTATGTGCAGTTCTGGGCTCCCCCATACAGGAAGGATGTGAAGATCCTCAAGAGGGTTCAGCGAGGAGCGACCAAGATGATCAAGGTACKGCAGCACCTACCGTATGAGGAGAGGTTAAACGAGCTGGGCCTGCTTAGCCTGGAGAAGGATGAGAGGGGATCTGATCAATGTGTACAAATTCCTGAGGAATGACTGTAGGGCGGAGGGGGCTAAACTGTTCTCCATAGTGGCTGGTGATAGGACAAGGGGCAGTGGTTTTAAGCTGAGGCATCAGAGGTTTCATCTCCGTGTGAGGAGGAACTTCTTTGGTGTGAGGGTGACAGAGSCCTGKCACAGGCTGCCCAGAGAGGCTGTGGAGACTCCTGCTCTGGAGACCTTCCAAACCCRCCTGGATGCCACCCGGTGTCCTGTTGGAGCAGGGGGCTGGACTAGATGATCTCTAGAGGTCCCTTCCAACCCTATGGATTCTGTGAATCCTTCTATCCCCTTTTTAAGTTGCAGCAAAGGAAACTCACTGTCCATCCTGCAGAGTTTTCCAAGATGAGGATTTGCTTCCTCGCATACCTGAAGAGCAACCTTAGGAATCAAGGGGCTGATTTACGACTGCCCCCAGACAAGGAAACCCAAACCCACTACCAGAAGCTGGACTAAGGCAGCACATTCTCTCCTGTTTTGAACAATGCAGYTATTTGACAAGAACTACCCACTTAAAACTCCTTTTCTTCAAACTCCAAGTCAGAATTTTATTTTGCTATTCCTGACATTTAAATTTCAAGCATGTGATGGAATAACAAAGTAAGAATAAACATCACATTAAGAACATGTTAAAGCACATTTTCAGCTTTAGCTTTTCTTCTGCAGTTTATTATATTAATTATGCTTTTAAACATTTAGAGCACTCACATTTCAAAACAGAAAATGTGTATACTTCCACATGGAGATACTAGTGCAAAAAATGGTTTGTATAAGTGCAGATAAGTTACATGTTCCCACTGAGAGCCAGTGGATGCTGCTGTTTTCAAATACAGCTCTGAAGTCCRTAACTAATGATTACATTATTTACAATGAATCTGAGCATGTTGCAGGCGATAGAAATACGGGACTCTGGTTGGCAGCAACCAAATATTCTCGCAGTACAAGTGAGAGAGCAGAGCAGTTCTAATTTAGGCAGACCTGTGAATCCACTGGGGTTGAAGAACAGTGGCCACATTTCTCTGAGCTGACTCAGTAGATGCAAGATGTTCTATTTAAGGTTCAGGTCCAATTATTAAAGACAACGAAGCTCACATACATGCAGGTATGGTATTTCAGTGAATGCCACAGGTCATCTTTGGCACGTCATAGACAGCACCTGAACACCAAATACAGAATTAAGTAATATACCTCATGAAATAATCTTGACCTGGCAAAAGGATAAATGAGAAAACTCAAAGATCCTCCCCATGTCCAACTTCAGGAATTTTGCTAAAAATAAAAATAAACCACGATAGAAAACAGGACAATCCCTCTCAATTACACAGTACATTCTAATCCAAAGTTCAATGAAATTCAAGCCAAGCAAAACTTATTCAACTCACAGATGCTACTGTATGCAGTCACTGCAACGAAAGACATATCATCAGTAGTAGTTACCATAAAAATCTGCATTCATTTATCTTAAAGGACTTCAGTAATGTAAAAACAAAATTGAGACACTTTGTAAATTAACATCTTTATTAATGACAGTTTTCGTTTTCATCTCACATTCTTTTGTGATGTGTAATTGAAATCTGCATAGTCAGAGTGCAAAAAAAAAAAATTCATAGGAATTGGATCCAGATGTGAAAATTGCCTCCTTTATATATAAGACTGATCACAATCATAGGAACAAGCAACGTCCAGAATGGGATGGGAGGTGGCAGGAGGATGAAAACCACCAGAAAAAGCTCTCATTTCATTGGTATATCTTTCCATCAATAAAGTCTTCACACAAAGACACACAACACCCAACCACATTCATATGCACATCAGAATGCAACCTATGGAAGAAGGAGATGTTTCTTCTACTGAATGAAGTGAAACAGGGAGATGATTTGTGTTTTTAACTGAGGGGTTATCAGCTCTTCCCGCAATGGGAGCCACCRCAATACCCAGCTGGATCAACAAGTGGTCCAGACTTCTTCATGCCTTAATTACAACCACCACATTTAAACTAGAATCTTACAGTACAAAACATGAAATCTGAGCATTTCCTTAGCACTAAGAATTGCTCTTAACGTACACTTTTAAAGCATTATCACCTCGTCTCAATACCTCCTCTTTCCACTAATGCTATTCCAGCTGGCTGGAATACCAGCTGGGGAGGACCCCAGCTCTGCTGCAGTGCCCACACCTTGGCTCAGCCAGCAGCAGCGACCTGCAGGCACCCTGGGCAGAGGCAGCAGGACAGCTCTGCTTCCAGCTTCATCTCCATGAGCACAGGCAAYGCAGCCCCAAGTTCTCTGCACCAACACCATGGCACGACTGCAAGTATTTTTAATATTTACACCTTCAGTTGATTTAGCCGTGGCTCACTGCATTTTAACTATTATCAGAGAAATCTAGGGAAAAAAGAAAAAAAAGGTGTCTTCAAATATACCTGCTGTATGCAGCAGGAACTTGCATAATGTCCAGACACTGACAACTGCCCAGTTCTTACCTGCAGTTCTGATTTATGCAACACAAATGCTACTTGYCAGCTGATCTCGTGTTTAAATGAGGAATTCCCTTATGTTGGTCCTTTGAGAAAGCTACCCCATATCACCACTTGGAAACTTCCCATGCACAAACTAGGCTCAACAATTTCAGTTGTAAAGAGAATTTCCATGTTATTAGTCTTACGCGTATGTACAATTTAGGACTGCGGGGGCTGATCATCAATATTCAATTATGCAAGTCTAGAAGTGGGGATGGAATACACATCGTCCGTTCACTGTGAGCCTCTGAGCTTTAAATCTGAGCACCAAACTCAGTGAGCCAAGAGACAAAATTCSTGATGAAGTCAAGACAGTCAGAAATACATTTGCTGCCATGGGTACTGGAAACATAAGGGCTAAAGTATCATGGAAAAGACCTGTAATAGTGAATGAAAGAAGCTGAAACCCAGTCTCAGGAGTCAGCAAAAACGTTTTCATCAGTTCTYACTCCTACACAAGCCAAACAAACTCTGCAGTGAAACTCAAACTCACCTCAGTGAAACGGTGATTCCAGGATTGAAACCCTACCTTCAGTAGATAGATTACAGAGTAAAACATCTTACAGCACACAAAAACACAAATCACAACTCCATGGCAATGTCACCTAATACCAACAAGAAGCTGATACGCACATGTGAGTCAAGACTCATTTGAAAATAATCTGCTTTCCTCTCAGGCAACTACTGCACACCAAGATGGGGAAAGAACAGTCATAGAAGTCTGGGAACAAGTACTGGAGATAACAAAATTCTAGTCCAGGAATAGGCCACTTGGGCCACCAGCAACTGCCAAACTGATTAGGCTCCGGGGCAAAATTGTAGAAAATCATCCACCTTGTCCCAGCTCAGAACATCAAAAATGAAACCGTCCAATCAAGCACGGGTTGACCAATTTTTACAAGCAACAGTCACAAAATGTTTACTGGCAATTTCACAGTCAAATCCTCAGGCAGAACCAAATCTAATTAAATTAAGCACAGACTACTTAGTGCAGCACTATTTTTAATTTCTTCAGTAAAATTTGTATTTCTTGGGTTATTTGGGGGATTTAATTCAAGATACCAACTGAGTAAAATCACTTCTGTCATWAGTTCAAGATTTACATTGGCACAGCTGATATACATTATATGTATTTTTAAAGGTGGTGGTTATAAGGGCATATGACTATATCTTCTATTGATGTAAAATCCTAACACAAACACAATTTAGTAGTCTAGTAACAAGAAATGATCCCCCTTACTCTTTAACATACAATGGAAATACCTTGTAGCCTTCTATGCTTCTGGAGAATATYCTACATATTCAGATCATCAGACAGCCTTACTAATTAAGACACATTAAAATGAAACATTTTCCATTACAGATGGCAAAAACTGGATTTAAATTTATTGCATGACGTTGCATAAGAAAGTATATTATTGAAAACTGTAAGGCATCATGCAATTATCCATCAGCTAATTATTTATTATTTCTTGAAAGATGGTTATATACTCTAAAGTTATAAAACCAGTTTCAAAAAAGTACATAAAAAAATTTAACATGATAAGCATTAAATATTTTTCACATGTCTGTAGTTTTTTAGCTGTTAAAAAGTGCATTCAAACATACTGTACTGGAAGGTTTCTCTGTCAAAAATGGTGCTGGAGACTTGTTAAATTAAAAGTTGCAACAGAATGCTGTATGGGATTAGAAAGCTAACATATTGTGGTACTTGAACTTACAAACTTGCTCGAAATATTTTTTCAGTCCTCACACAATTTATCATGGCTGATATAATTGTCTAAAAACATTTGTTTTTATAACTAAACAGTCAAATTCAAATTACATACAGTGAGTGATCAAATAAGGAGCAGACTTAATATTCGAACATGGGACAGAATGTACTAATGTGATTTTGGCATTAATCAATGTACTGTGCCATCCAACGAAATCCTTCTCCATAGCCTTGTCTCTTCAGCACGCTACACATAAACACTTCTAGTGGCCTTGCGTTCAGTTCTTTCAATGGTACACTGCCCTGAAAAGAGAGAAGCATTACCAAATTACAGTATTTTTACACAAAGATGGCTACTTTACACAAACATTTGCTTCTATGGAATGTTATTTACCTTGCAACAAAATAATAGATTTTTAGAAAATTAATTAATCTGAAAGGTTGAAGGCTGTACGATTATTCCATATGTCTGATATATGCTAAGTACTTTATAAATTTTAAAAAATGTATATATTTTGTGTAGCTGGAACGAATTGGGACCAACAGACAAATGAAGGCGAAAATAACTTCCCTAACAGCAAAAGAGTGTTACCTTKCCTGTTGTCTGGCCATACAGACCAAAGGTCTCTCGTAACCTCTCTTCACTGATGGCTTCAGGTCKGTCAATCTTGTTACCAAGAATCAGGATAGGCACATTAGCAATAGTTTCATCTGTCATTAGTGACTACAAAGAAAAAGAAGGGAGACTAGTTTAGAATACAGTTTGTTTCAGGGAGTTACAGCTAGGTAAAATGTTAACAGTAGAAAGGCATTTCAAATTGCTGCTATGCATTGAGCTTAATTCCTCAAAATTAAAGTTTCAGCTTTCAAAAACTTATTTAAGCTTACATCAAGTTCTTCTTTAGATTCAAGCAATCTTTCATGATCTGCACAGTCCACCAAGAACACAATGCCATTAATAGCAGGCAGATAGTTCTTCCACACTCTGCGAGCTGTAGGGAAGACGTGAATTAAAAACAAAGAAAATTATCTCAAAATTCAGAGTTACGCATACCAAAGAGCCACAGCAATAGTGCATTTTTTTCTTTAACTCTTAGCTTATGTTGTTAGTCTTTGGGATGAAATTTCGACAAAATGGAGTAAAAATATTTCCTCTGCTCTTATCACCACTCTGATTTATCTATCTCACATGCACACTTATGTATTGAAGCCTTACCCCAAGAATCATGTCTGCAAAGGTAAATTTAAGCCATTAAGGGTAAAGGTAAAGGCAAAAGATACAAATATAATACAGATATTGTATATCAAAATACAGATATTGATCAGATATTTCTGCTCTAGTACAGCTCTTCTCGAACTCTATCATGGGCTGAATCGTATGGTGGATACAGACATCAGTAGGAAATGCTTTCTATGCTATCAAAGGAAACATGGGAAATTAATTTGTGTAGCATACTTTTCTCTCTGAATCAAGGCAAACTGACTACAGACAATTCATGAACTTAAAACAGTGTCATTACATGAGTCAACATATTCTCTTACCTTGAGCATGCCCACCCAGATCAAACGTAGTGAAAGTCATACCAGCAATTGTCAGCTCTTCTGAAGCTAGAAACACACAKAATTATGTTTCTGGAGATTATATAAAATGCTGTAATAGTCTAATCTTCTGAGACATAGACTCCATCTTTGTGGTTTTCAGTATTTTGTTATTCAAAAACCAAAACAGACCAATGTGGTTTCTCTCAAAATCAATAACACACATTTACACAACGGCCAAATGCTACTAAACATTAAAAAAAACATGAAAAATATATACAATGCTAAGAAAACAAACAAAAGAAAAACATAAAGAATGTCCTTACATTATTTACCCCTAAATGTGACACACAAAATAATTGGCTTTGGCRCTGGATTTACCATGGCGATAACCTTTCACGTAAAATACTGTTCAAGACTTCTCCTCTCCATGTCCTTCCCAGCTTATCACGTCCTTACTAAACTTCACCAACTCCCTTTCAACCTCGCCTGAACTTATTCTCTGGCCAGGTTACCATGATAACAATTACACAGCAACTTTCTGTCAACAAAAATACGTAAATGTTAATTTTTCAGCTAGATAGAGAAGCTGCTGTTGAACTGTAGCTTCTGGAATCTAGATTTACAACTCCAGCTCGCTGCTTGTTTTTTGCTTCTAAGCTTTAAATGAACCACATTGACCTATCCACGTATTTTTGTTTTTCATACTACTAGAACTGTCTTTGGATTGTGATTTGCCCTGAAGGGCATCCCTGAAGGGATTCTGACCCCASACAGTCCTTTGTTTCTCCCCCGTTATATTGTTAGTCTCACAGCGTATAGTAAGAGACTGCTTTTTCCTGTAATATTTAAATAATTTCTACCTAYTATGGAACTAGGAATAATAACTTACTGGGGTGTAATGTAGGGACATGTTGTCCCAGTCTGTCGTCTTTGAGCATGTGCAGCAGTGTAGTTTTTCCAGCATTGTCCAGTCCAAGAAACACTAGTTTGCCTGATTTCTTGTACAGTCCTATAAAAGAGAAGCACCTACTGAATGATCAGTTAAACGTGTAGAAGTACTGCCAAAACAACACGGTCTGACAGAAGCATAGATCATATTCATACAATATGCATACATCTAGACTGACAGCATTCATATGCCCAAGCATTCCTATTCATAAAYGCTTCTCAGACTAGGTAGGACCTGCTAATCTGCAAAATCAAAACACCTCCCTGCACGTCCCACATTACTAGCTCTTTAAAGAAAAACTAGGCTACATTCCTAGCAGACATCTTTCTTTCTTGGTGTCGAATGAACTACAAAAGACAGCCAAATATTGTAATGTGGAGATATTTAAGATATCAGGATTTTACTACAGAAATATCATTGTATCGTGATACTCTGTAATACCCTGAAGATAAATTTTCTTCCAATAACTGTGATGATACAGAAGAACTTCAAACCCTCCAAGACAAGACCCCCAATCCACTGGCCACAGYCGAAACCTGCCCACAGTTCCAGCCGGGCCACAGCAAAGGCAATGCTTGCAGCAGTKCAAACGTCCCACTAAAAACACTTCCCAGGTTGTAGTAACAAGGCTAGTGATCAGCAGCATGACCCAGGGACATCAGTTTCTGGAGTCCGTAATTTATTTTTCCTTTCAGCCAGACGTTCAGGTTGCTCTGAGGTCTGTTCTGCTACTTTGCGGTCAGGCTTACATTGATAACCACATATGGAGATCTATCAGCATCATCCAATTTTTGAATTATTCCTAACACTGACTCATGGATTCACCTACTGAGATTTTTCTTCTAAGAATGGGAAACTGTAATGCTTATCACTTAGTCAAAGGCTACAGACAAGAGCAGATCCTTTCCAGCTTACACCCAGTGAAGGCTGAACTGGCAATGGCTTCTCATCAAACATACTACTCTCCTATTTACTTTATTTTGTGAGATCTTAAATAATGGTGTGATACAGATGGTAACTCAGGCACCTCCTTGAATGGTGCAGCATTCCTGGCTCGTATGTGCCTGTCTGGCTGACCTTTACACTGCTACTATTTGCTCACCTTTCCTCTTACCTTCCAACTAATCTCTGCAATCGCACTCCAGTAGGGCATGTTTTATAACCTTCAGGAAATGATATTCTTTCATATTCCTCAGATACTTTCATAGGTAATCTTTACTGCTGCAGGTATCTTATCACAGAATATGCTTCCACAGTTCTTTTTCAAATGTAATACCTCTTACTCCCCCAAATCACCTCCTCACATGCCCAAATTACATCAAGTATTAACTTCAGAGATGAAGAAAAAGTACCAAGTTTACAGAGAAAGAAATGGACAAATATGTTCATATATTCATATATATACACAAGTAAAATAAAACACTACTAAACTATAATAAGGTAATAATGCATTTGCTAAATTCAGTCTGGACATTTTGAGACATTTGCTCCCAAATCTCAGGTGACGCTAATCTCCCAATACAAAGTGATGTACAATGCACAAAGTGATCTAGCTGGCCTCATGAGAAGATAGCATAGGGCACTGCAGGGAGTCTCTCAAATTTTATTATCTGTTCAACCTTTCAACCTTCTTCAGCTGAAAAAGATATATAGGAATAAAAAGAGAAAAGGCTAGAAAAAGCTTTTTTTTTTTTTTTAGAATAGCAAGGCTATATTGAGCATAATTCTCCTTTCTATTTCAAGCTTCAGTATCTCTCACTAGAATTAGACTTTGTATGTGTAAGGTATAGGAAAGTGGGCTAACATGCAGCAATCGCTGCTTGACTAAGTAAGAGCAGATAAGAAAGATTAGTCAACTTAGTTAAAATTTCACTGGCTAATATTTCAATAGAAGGCCAAGGTTCTAACATTCAGTGAAAAAGTTTAAACTTTCAACTGATAAAAGGCAGATGGCAGAGCCTGCCATGATACATTAATCTCAATCGTTTTTTATTTATTTAAAATCTTTAAAACTTGTAAACTGTGCCTTTTGCCTATATAACCTGTAACTTCTGTTCTTATTTTTAGCATTCTAATATTCTCCTCCCTCCTGTTTTTTTTTTTCCTTTGTTGCACAATGTAATATTTCATCTTGGATGAACATCAATTACAAGCTCTTTTCTGGCCAGAAAATGCTTTCCTCACTCTGCAGCTGATGTCAGTAATCTAATAGTCACACTGATTGTAGTGATATTGGTCACTGAATAAAGCACTGCTGAACATGAACATGGGCTCCAAAATCTGGTATTAAAATTTATTAATGGTGCCTCATGTTTTAGCTCTCAAATGATACCCCAAAGTGCAAAAAAACAGAAAGGTTAATTAAAAGAACTGAGTTCAGTTCTTTAAAATAGCAAAAAATTAGGATAAACTCCATAAAAACCAACTGAGTTACACTACCTTTAAGGCAGAAAAATTGGGGGAATCAAAGCTATTATTTTCAGAAAAAAGAAAATTTACTTTTTCTAGTGGCTAAAGAGTTAACATAGGAACGAATATGCTCTGGAAATACTCCAGTTTGATAAATGTATCTTTTKTTTGAGTATTGCTGAATATATACCAAAACAAATATTATTATTTAACTGGCCATAGCTTTGAAGATAGCAGAAGTGCACAGATATTTTATTCAACAACACTTACCTAAAAACTGTAATACGCTACTGAAACCACTGTAAATCCAATCAAATATGAAGGACATATCTGAATCTTAGAGTCTGAAATAAAACAGAAAACCAAATGCATTTAAGCTTAGTTAGAACAGTGTATTAAGCACTGTAAGATACCTACAGAAAACAAAAGAATTTAATATGCTGAATGAAAAATCCAAAAGCAACTTAACTTTGATATCAGAGGCAGATTAAGTGATCAGACACGTATCAATAATGTACGACAACGAAACCCAGACCACCTAATTCACAACAAAGACCTTCCCTCTGTCCCAGTAGCAAAAATTACTTTATCTTCAGTATGGCTTTGTGGAGGTGTGGAATGCCCCGCTGAAAGTTTCATATGGGATCTTGACATACTTTCCAATCAAGTTAAAATGGTGTTTCTGAGGTGGTGGTGCAGGGATGATTGTGCAGAGGCTGCTGCCACCTCTTCTCCGGAGCTATAAGGTTTGAAGCAGAGCTGATAAACCCTGAAGCAGTCTAACAAGTTGAATGCAGAGAAGATCTCTTTTAAAAAAAAAATCCCCATTGAGTGCACACAACCTGTTTGGCTTGTAATGGAAAACAACTCCTTAGCACAAAGCACTAGAATTGCTATCTAAAAGCTGTGACCTTGTTTTACTGCCTTATACAGTTCAAGGCTTAAACGTGAAACACTTCTTAGCCAGAGTACCATGTTTGTAATTGAGATCTTTCAGACTAGATTCAAGGAAATAAACACTCTCACATCCCAAATGTTTGGAGAATATCCATGTTCATGTAGCACAGAGATGAAACAACCTTCATTTCTGAAGTGATGTTGCGAGATGCAAATATGCAGCCTGCCACTGGATTCACCGCACATCCATGAGCGATTCATTCCTCAACTTCCATCTTAATTTGCTCATTATCTAAAGTAAGCATAATCACATTGAAAGCACCATCTGATCATGGTGAACTAGCATCTAGCATGAAAATGTTTTGAAACACTGAAGTACAAGATTCTTAGAAGTATCAGCCAGGCATTCCTGTTGGAGCACTCAACTCCTGCTAAAGGCAGCACGAGTCCAAATATCTTGGAAACACCAGCTCAAGTGCTGAGAATGGCTTCCAAAGGCCTCCTGACACAGCATTTGTGTCCTCCCTTGCATTAGGACTTGTGTTGATGCCGCAGCCGTGCCTTGCACTTCACAAGCCGATTCAGAGCAGCTTTTACCCTGGAGCGTTGCACAAGGCGGTTAGTTGAACCCCAGGTCAGTACCCAGCACTATTGTCATGACCCTTCCTTGTACAGGAATAAAATCTGGTCAGCCCRCATTTGCCTCTCCTGATTCAAGACGATCAAGTCTTAGACTGGCCCTGCAATTCTTACCTCTGTCCTATGCTACTTTGAACAACTGGAAAAACATAACAGAGGGAAAAAAAATAAAAAACAAGCTTGTCAATGCACAAACACCTAATCACAATGTCATGACTGAAACTGTCGCTGTCATGTCTGAAAAGCAAAGGTCAAGAATAAGCAAACATGGCAGAACATACACGTCAGCAGATTTATTTATTGCTTGAACAAAATACCCATCAAGAAAAGCCTCCACAAGGCTTAGAAAAATGACCTACTCAAATAGCCTACAAACCACTGCAAACAGTGTGATGCAAGAGCACTGCTCATATTACTGAAGTGAGAATAACTTCCCCCAGCTAGTTACATTAACCTGGTATGATCCCTTTCCAAACATGAAGCTCATGGATGAAAGAAAAAATCCTCATTTGTTACTAAAAAATGTAATTAGAGGCAAGATTCAACCTATTAATATGAGAACAGGATTACTCTGCAAATAAAGATCAAGTGACTGCAATAAGGGTTAAATTTCCACCACCATAGTAAGAGTGGTTTTAAAATCAGAGGTATCCAAATACACTAACAGCTGTAGTATCAGTGGGCAGTATTTAAAGGAAAACACTCCTATTAAAATGGGAAAAAAATTGACAGCTAATTGCAAAGGCACACCAAAAATATTTGCGTAGGGATATTAAAGCTACTCTTATCACATTGGGGAAAAGAAAACCTAGACAATTCATACAAGGGTCAAATGAAAGAAATGAGAACCGTTAGAAACTCTGCAGCAATATCAGGAATTATTATGCTGCTAACATGTCAAAGTTGGATGACAAAAACAAGGAAAGCAGCAAAGTTTATGYAATATAAACGGACTCAAACTTTCAGGCCTGTATTAAAGGAAAAAAAAAGATAAAATCAAGCAATGAAAACTCCAGCAATGCCTCTTCACAAACCACCATGAAGACAAAGTACTGATTACTTTAGGGTTATTTCAAGGGTTGCCTCAAAAATAATTGACAGTAAGCGTACAGGAATTTTTAAAAACAAAGTTTAATAGCCACATGACCATTTCTGGATGCCAGCTATTTCTACAGACATCCCCAACTTATTTATTTGCAGCTCCCTAACAAAAACATGAAAGTATTTTTCTAGTATCATGTCAACAACAGATGGTTATCACTTCAGAACGCCTCTGACAGCCCCGGCCTCCGCGATGTGGTAACCTGTGCCAAGCAGGATGGTTCTGAGCTGCCGTGCAGCCTCGGCAGCTGCTCCACACACCAATAAGCTCAGTTTGTTCCCCACACAGTGAAGCAGAATTCCCAACCAGCAGCTTCAGTGACATCCTGAGGTGATGCCCTGAAGAGAMTGTTGCTGGTAGAAAGCACTGGCAAACAACTTGGCTCAGTTATTTCTGTCATATTTTGAAAAACAAGAAATTTCTTTCCTTCTCCGGCCCTGCAAAAATGCATTACCTCATTTCGGGACCAGTTAGTATAACGCTTATTTCTAAAAACCTGTAGAACTTTAGGCTATAAGAAATATCTTTAATATAACAATGTAATAATAATGAAACAGATGCTAGTTGCAATCAAGCGAACTACATCTTGCAATAACTGGAAATGACCTGTGCCTGGGCGGGTGCTGTTAACAACAGCTGGAAAACAAACCTCCATCCAACACAGCCACAACTAACTGTGTGCTCACAGCTTCACACTCGAAAATACACCCTTCAAAAACAACCTAAAACGAGCTTTTAAATTTACTTTTAYGACTGTATTTATTTTTTTAATGATCATTTCACATAGGACCATTTTAACATGATGACATTAACAAATGTCATCAGTGACAACCCAAAAAAAATCCATAGCAAATTCTGTGGGTGAAGGGGTATCCACCTTCTAAAGTTTATTCTGTGAYAGGAAAATGCATTTTGACATTATCTTTTCAAAGCCGAAGACAGGGAGAAAGTTTAAAATGTGCTAGCAGCGTATGTTTTCTTTTGGCACTGTGATCAGCGTGACAGCAAATCATACGTGAGATTTCAAAAACATTAATCACCGTTTGGTTCTGTTACTAATGAGCCTAATAGCAGGTGAGGATTAATTATTGTCCGAGCTACTACTAGGATTTAGTTCTATCATATTTGTTATTCCGAAGCACTATATTTTAATTTAACATAAATCTCATGTGCATTTGGCAGTGCAAAGCACACAGTTTATCCGTGAAGACGGCACCGCAACCCACATGACAGCGACTGCTCGAGTGCTTTAGTGGCAGTCTGGCTTACAAAATGCTGCTCCCAAGTCATATTCTCAAAGTGGGGCCTATTCCAACAATTCCACTACATGAAAAGCATACACTGCCTCGGAGCAYGAATATAAAACCCTTATTTTTTGGGGAAAAAAAAAAAAGTTATAATATTCAGAACAAAATTTGACAGATCCTGAGAAGACACTAAGCTGAGCTGAAGAAGAAGGTCATGAAGCACTTACAGAGTATTTACAAGGAATACTTAGGAGGAATACTCACAGATGCAGTCAAGGAAATCCCAAACACCAAAGCAAAATATGAGACAGCACTAAAATAAGAAATTACCAAGCGATCATAAAAGACGGATGAAACTGGAGTGCGGCCTATAGGTGCTATCCTTAAGAAACAGGGACCTGAAAGCCGGAGGAACCCAAGAGCTCTCACAGAATGCGCGAAAAGAGAGATAAATAGACCAAAACCGGTGCTCGCAGGGGAGGGAGTAGCAACTCTCCCTGACCGGCGGTCGCAAAATGGGCAGGACGCGGCGGCAGGAGAGACTTCACCCCCGCCGCCACCACCCCCCCCCAGCCCTTCCCTGTCCCCGACGTTGCCAACGGGGCCCGTGGGCGGCTCTGCCGCTGCCTGGCCCTGCTCGCAGGCCCCGCCATCGCCCCCCGCTTCAAGGCGGCCCCGGGGCCGTTAACGGCCATGAAGGGCCAGGGGGGCCCAACCGACCCTTCCCCCCCCACTCACCGCCGCTGCCGCCGGCACCGCTCGGCCCCGCGGCTGCCCCGCCCCGCCGCTTCCGGCTCCCTGCGGCCGCTTCCGCCTCCTCCCGGTTCTTCCCGCTTACTTCCGGGTCTTCCCGCCTCCTTCCGCTCCGCGCTGGCCTGGCGGCCCGGGCAAAGCGCCGTTTCCGCTGGAATTAGCCCCAAAGCCGCAGCCGGCCCGGTGCGCACGGCGATAACTGCACTCCAGGCGCCCCGTGGCGGCTCTGCCCCCGAACGAGGTGTTTCTTTCTCTCTCTCAAAATAAATAGATAAATAAATAAATAATAATAATAATAATAAAGAGATCGCGAGCTGCTCGAGGGCCCTTTAAGGGGCGTGGTGCCGCAGCGCGCCCCGCCCCGGAAGTGCCACGTGTCCGGAGTGCGCCTGCGCGGCCTGCCCGGTAGTTCCGCTGCGCGGTAGTTCCTCCCACCTCTCCCGCCCCTTCCTTCCCTTCCTTTCCCTCCCCGCCGGGGCTGGAGCCACGGCCGGGGCCGCAGCCGCCCAGCCCGCGCCATGGCCCAGCCCGCGCGGCCCCCCGCCGCTTTCCGCGGACAGAATGGCGCCGGGCAGCAGCCCTACAGCAACGGTGAGGGCCGCGCCAGGGGGGCGGCGCGGCGGGGGCACCGACGGGGGAAGGGGGGTGGCGCTGAGGTGGCTCCCGCGCTGAGGGGACGGAGGGAGGGGCGGGGGTGGCGCTGAGGGGACACGAGGAGACTGAGGGGTCTTGTGGSGGGGGGACAGAGGGACCCCGGGGCTCCCGCGGCACCGGATGGTCCTTCCCTCGGCCCGGGCCGCCTACGACACCCCACATGGCACCGGGAAGCGCTTTTTAAGTTTATAAATTTTAGGTATCTATCTGTATATATTCGCGTACAGTAAGTACAGCGATTGGTGTTTTCTCCTGCTCAGATGTTAATTAGCTTTTTTATTAGTTGCTCAATTAGAAGGGCGGAGGAGCGAGCGGTATSGAGGAGCTCCCGGGGCTTTGGGGCCGTGTTTGCCCTCACCTCTGTGTGAGGCGAAAATGGGCCTTAARTTAAAAATACATATGTATTCACAGGGCACTAGGAATCAGAAATCTCATTAYGCTGTTTACATATATCTATCTATACATACACACATTTTATACATATGTGTATCTTTATGTCCGCGCGCACACAGCCGAGGACGTGGCTCCCGTGGGGCAGTGCCTACGTGCTGCTGTTTATTTGCATTGCTCGTGGGCCGTGAGCTTAATGCTCCCAAAGCGCAACTTACTGGGAATTGCTGCAAGTAGGAAACTTGCTAGCCCGTTAAGCGTTCTTTTTGAACAAATATGTGTAGTTATTTATTAGATAAAATAACCCGTTCCCAGATTTATTTCTGCTGTTGACCTCTTAATGCCAAAAGCACCTCAGAAGCCATTTTAAAAAAAATCTATCAGCTAATAAAAACGTCTTTCAGAAAAAAAAAAACCCATAGTTTGTGCTAATTGGGTAAAAATCATTAAGTAAATTGCCTCAGACTTACTGGTGTAGGCGCTGTCCCTTGACCCTGCTAAAGCGGCGGCCGTCGCCCGAGCGCCTGGCCCTTTGGAACCTGGCTGTACATGTGGCACCCTGGTTATCGTCTGCGGTGGGAGGATCTCGCGAAGCTTGAGGCAATTCTTTCTTTTTTTTTTAATCTTGTCAGTCACCTAAACCCGACTTGCCCTTGTTGAGGGTGCTGTAATCTGGGAAGGCATYGACTCTGTTCCCTTCAAAATATGTTTTGCGCTTAAAAAAAAAAAAAAGTGTTGAAAGTGAAATTGAATGACTTGCTGGCTTGGCCTTTTAAACTGCGAAGGAAGTGATACAAGAAGAGACTTTCTTCCCTATCAAACTTTATGTTTCAAAAATTTGTGCTGTGAGGAGTATTTCCTTATTTCATGTATATATAGAGTATCCTCAGTACTTAATTCCTTAATTACATACTTCTCTGTTTCAGTGGTTATTCTGCATCATAAACAATTTGGTTATAATGAGATCTTTTGAATTCTCTGCTTTAGACATGAGTAATTAAATAGTTTAACTTATGTTTGCCCTCCCCCTTTGCAGACAGCTTATTACTATTCTTCAAAGTCATCTACAAAATGACATTTTACAAACAAATGCATAGTTGTAGCAATGTGGGAAGCATGTAAAATACCTCCTTAGAAGAGAGCCTCTATTCTGATAAGTTTATGGTCCAAGAGAGGCACAAAAAAAAGAGTGAATATCAGCTAATGAAGTATCAAAGTGAGCTGATTTGCATAGTGGCATCGTTTTATATTTGCTAATTTTGATACAGCCTAGAGTAATCACATAGCAGAAATCTGTTGAATCTCTTAGGCAGTCAAGTGTATAAAATAACTGAAATTTAGAGTTATGCAAACAAAAGGTAATAAAGTTAAAGCAGTTGTTACGCTTTGTTAGAGTTCTGGTTTGAGTTACTGGCCTTTCAATAAATTAGATGATTCAGGTGAGGACTGTTCTTAGTATTGTTTGAAACATACATTGAAAAGGTGACATGACCCTTGACTTTTAAAGTAAAAATAATATATTTTAAGAACAGTCAAGAACACACTTTAGGAGTTTTGCTATAGTACAGTGGTGCATCTGCTAAGAAAGCTGTCCACAGAATATAGATGTCAGCTCTTTTTCTCTCTTTTTTTTTTTTTTTTTAACTTTACTTTTGCAGGTAACTCCCTGAGATCATGTATCCAGCAAAGGCAGTAAATCATCGTAGCAGCACTGTATGTTGACCTGTAAATTTTTAGTTCTGAGCATTGGATTGATAGGTGACAACCTTCCTCTATTTATTTTTTTTTCTTTCAGTAGTAATCTGCATTTGAGTACAGGATATTGATGGTAATTTGATTTTCAGTTAATACATTTGAAGTATAACTATGAAGCAGCATTAAGTTGGTGAGCGTTCTTTAAGTGTAAATGGATCTTCTAGAATTGTTTTGATGGGCTCATGTGATATCTTGGAACCTCACTCCGAGGTCATGAGATGCTCTAGGAACGTTTGCCCGTGGTCAGTTCTCTGTGTGCTTGGAAAACAAGGGGTCAAGCTTGGCAGAACTGCTAGTTCAGTTAGAAACTGGCTTTTAAGTTATTTGTTCTTGTATCTCCTTGAAGGTTGAGGAGTTTGCAAATGGTGAATGCAACATGCAATGTATTTGCCTTGGAGAGGATCCTAYGGAAATTCTGTGTATCAGGGAATAGATGTTGAATCCAGCATCGCATGCTAATGTTTTGACCCCCTTTATAAAAGCAGTGAGCAGCACTTCTATATTCTAGTCTCATTCTTGATCTCTTGCAGATGTTGAATGACCTTGTGTTCCTATATTGAATGACCTTGTGTTCCTATATAAATTTCTTTCATTGTGAAACAGGTGCCCTTGTTTCTTGTGTTACTAACTCCCCTCTGTGGCATGCTGAGCCTTAGCTGCTTTACTGTTGTGCAGGTGATATTCAGCCTACGCAGGCTCCTTGATGGTTCCTGGGCTTCGTAGAGCAGGAAACAAGCAGCATATGGAGGAAGCTGGAGAGCCTATGATTCCAGCAGGCCTCGGTAAAGAGATTGGGTCAAGRCTAGCAGCTGCCACCAGCACAGCAGCAGGTTCTGGGAAGCCTTTGTGGAACTGTGAAGGTCACTGGAGGGGGTTTGCACCCTTCGCTGCTGCTGCTTTGGTTTTGTTGGCAGATTYATACAGGCCTGTCTGGAAAGCAGCAAGTGAGCAGAAGCTGCTGCAGGTTTCTGTAGTGTTTCAAACTTCAGAAAGGAAAAGGAGAGTTGAGATTTGGAMTATTGTGCTGCGTTGAGCTAGATGTGAGTTGGTGCCATAGAAAATACAAGATCATTCGTTTTCAGGTTTTGCCTCCCCTTCGTTGCCTTATCCTCAAACTTCAAGGAAAGCAGAGTTTAAAAGAGCAATCAAAATACTGCAGTTTCTACCGTGACTAGAGTGTAGTGCCCTAAGGTGAATAATAAAGTCGCGAAAATAATTAGTATTTATTACTGAGACTGATGACCAACATTGTAAGGACAGGGAGTAAAACTGGATATTGTAACTGAGATGTGGTTTACAAATTGTGATTAATATGTAGAGAACAGTTTGGTATTTACTTTTTGTGCACAAACAACAGAGGCAAATAAGAGATCACTAGTACTACTTTGGCTGAGTACTTGGCATTGATACATATGATATTTTGTGKGGCAGCAACTGGCTGCAATGGGAACAAACCTGCACAGGAAATGATGGGTTGGAAGACAGCAGCCCTGCTTGTCTTGTTGTACTAACTTGGCGATGTTACCCGTCTCATTTTTTGAAAATTAACTAGACTGTTTCAGTAGCTTAGAAAACCAGCTACTCTTATTTTTATGTCAAATGAAATGTGACTTCTGGTGGCAGYGATTTCCAGTACTGGAAATTGAAAAACATACACATGCATATGTGGTAGTCTTTTATTTATTTATTTTATTTTTATTTATTTATTTAACATAGTATTGAATCCTGCAGGGTATGAAAAATAAGTTCTATTTTTTTTTTGTAGACTAAAAAAAAAATCCAACAGTGTAACTAATTCTGGAAATCTGGGAAAGTAGTACAAAGCTGTAAAGAGCAGAATCCTAAGCCTAACCAAAAAGATGATCATCTTTACTCTCTTACACTTAAATCCATGTGAAATGTCTGCAGCTTTCAAGCTGCATTTAGAGGTTTAAGAAAAAAGGTAAAACCATGGTGCAACTGGCTAAAATAAATGGAAATGATACAACTTGAGAAAGTATTTTAAAGATCTTTAAACCRTTATGATTATCACTGCCATATGTTATCTAGTATATTTGGCTCAGAGAATAGGATTTCAATTGGAAAATTTATATTGTCTTGCTATCAAATCAAGCTATCAATTTTTTCTCCCTAATTTGTGAATTATCTTGATATTTTATCCTTCATGCCATATTCCTGACCAACTGGGTTTTTTATGAGTAGCATATGTATGAATAATTCTCTTACTAAAATTAACTAACAGAAAGTTTCCTGGATTAATTTTGTCACTTGAGAAATAACATGGTGACCTATACTGATGTTGGCTGTTTGTGTCCTTCCCTTTAAAGCTTAAGTTATTGTAAATCCTCGGTGAAACTAAATTGTTGCATAGAAATTCTTTTGCTTTCACTTTGCCACTTTGTACTACTACCAGTTGTGTAGGAGAGCATTAGTGTCTGGTTAACTTGCTTTTCCCTGTTTCTGGCGATAGAAATAATACGGTATGTGAATTTCTGCTTAGGATCATGGGTTATGCTCAAATGCTAAAAAAATGCATCATGAGTTGCAGTGTTATACAAGGCAATGATTAAAAAAAAAACTGAACAAAGATCCAAGTATTGATAGCAAAATACTATGGAATTTGTGTCTTCTGTAGCAGTACCTCTGTCACTTGCACTTGATTATTAAAAAATAAAAAGCTTAGAGATCAGTAAAATCCTAGGGAAGAGATTCTCGGGAATATCTCTTCTGAAAATAAGTCTTATACAATGCTGACGTTTTAAAGGTTTTTATTTTCTAGGTCCTGTTCAGAATCAGCTGATGCATTCGTCAGATGGCCAGGGGTATAGCCCTTCAGCTCCAGGATCATATCCACATCAGATGCCAGCCAAGGTTCCTCCACATCAATCTTCTGGACAGTATAACTATAGCAGCTCTCAGATTGCTTCTCAGTTAAATAATTATCAAGGACCTGGACAGATTCTCAACAGAGCAGCACCTCTGTCGGGATCACCAGTGCAACAAGTAGGTTCTGCTCCACAAGTGCTGTCACCTGCGCTACCAAACTCGGCTGCTGCATCCTCAGCTGGCAACTTCGGAGGTGGCCCCCCAGGGCTCTCCAACTGGCTGTATGGCCAGGCTCCTGCAAATCTTYCACCCGGGTCTCAAACGAGCCATTTGGCTCATGTGGCGGGGACAGTCTCGACCCAAGCACCATCATCCTTACCAGGAAACACAAATCCTCCAGGGAATTACCAATATGCTGCTTCTCCAGGAGGCCCCCCGCTTCAGAACAGCTATATGAAGCCAGGTAACCATTCTTCAGGAATGTTTTGTTTTTGAACTGACTCCTAATGACCCATTCTCTGTTTCTGTTTTAAAAAGATTATACAGGATTTACTCTGCAGCAGCTGTTTGTGTGTAGAACTGGATTGTCAAACATACTGTGAGAAAATTCACATCACATACACTAGGGTTGACTTCTTTGGGATTGAAATGAAAATTGTGTATGCAGTTCAGGCATTTGAGTTGAGTTGGTGGCTGAAGCAGATAATTCCCACAATGTCTTGTTGTTTGGGAAGTTGGGTGTGTATGTTTTTTCAGAAAGTATTCTTAAATTCTCGGCGTGAAATGCACAGAATTATCACCTCTGTAGTCTTATGTTCTCTTTGGTGCTGGTGTAGGCAATGGCTAAAAGCTCTGACAGCACTAACAGTTCTTTTATGTAACCTGTGAATACTGTGATAACAAACTTGTTCTCCAGTTTCTCTTTACCAAACAGTTATTTGCTATTACAGGGTTTATCCAACTCTTTCCCTCTGAGAATGGTAACAGTAGTTGCATGCAGAAATATTTTAAATGTTAAAACAATTTTTTTTTCTTGTGAAATGATTCTGACGTAGTATTAGACATCTTTCTTGATGTTGATATCTTGTTGTATTTTCAGCTATTAATATTATGATTTTTAAACTATCTTAAACTCATTAATGGAACTTTCTCAAACAGCGCATTCAAATAAGCGTTGGTGAGAAATCTCATTAAGTGGTGTAGGGAATAAGACTGAATGAAACAGGAAAATTCTTATATCCATGCAACAGTGAGTCCTCAAGAGCAGTTTCCTTGCCTCTTTATTTATTTATTTGAGTAGAGCAGCAGTCACTGATAAAATCAGTATATTTTGCTGGACAAGCTTGTTTTATATTTGGAATGAAGGTTTGCCTGCATGACTAACTTTGAACAGCTTCTTGGAGAAAAAGGATCTTTTCCAAGTTCCATAACGTGTTGCTTGTGTATAGCAATAGCTAATTTGCTTTGCAGAATCCAACATTGAGATCAGTCAGATAATCTCACTAAGGGCAAAGGTACATCAGGGATTGACATTCCTGTAGTGGGAGAAAAGCAATAAAGTTTCTAAATGTCTCAGTTTGAGAAGATTCTAAAGGAAAGAAGGTAACTTTTTTTCCCTCCGCTTCCAGTTCATGACTTTCTACGGAAAGTAACAAGTTATAACTTCAAATTAAAGTGATAAACTTCCTGTGTTTTTTAATTTGTAATGTTAAATATTTTAAAGCAAAGCATCCACCATAGAACCACACCTCACAATGGCAGAATAGATTTATATGAACTATTTGTTGCCAGTGGTTTTCATATAGAATTTTTTCCTGTGTAGTATAGGTAGCTACAGAATCTATGTGTATTTTGCATCAAGATATGTTTTGCATATCTTTTGATTGAAAATGGAAGATGCATATGCTGTTAGGAGAAATCTCTTTTGGCTCTTACAGACCCATGCTAGACAGAATAGTGAACTATATTATTATTTTATGAAGTCCAGACTGTATAATTGAAGTCAGGTTGCTTTGGGCTTCTTGGTTCTTGCCAACAGTTACCACACAACTGCAAGAGACCATGGATCTTGCTATAGGACCTAGTGTGCTGGGAATGTTAGAAACACCCTGAAGTTGTAAACCCTTTGCACCTTATCTCATGCTGTTTATGTGTCACGTGGAATATGAGGAATATTTACAGTTCAATCTGTGTTTCTTATTTAAAAAAGGTTTTGTGACCTTTTCAGTTCGGTTAAACTCATTCTAAAAATGAATCTTTTCACAGCATCTGCACCCCCRCCAGTGACTCAGCCTTTACCTCCACTCCATCCTCCAAGGCCACCTTTAGGACCCCCTCCTGTTGCTGGTCCTCCTTTGATTAGACCATCAACGCTGACAGCAGCACCAGCACCTAATAGCTCTGTACCACAGTCGCTGATAAATTCAGCTGCAAATAGAGAAGGTAAGGAACATGTTTGCTCTTTCTGCTGAACACATCCATGTCTCCTGTGGTCTCCATATCTTCTTTCTCGTCCTTCTGAAATGGTATCGAGAATTTTTCKCTGCATTGAAACTTGCATCTTGGACCCATGCATTTTCTGAAGGTGCTTAGTGAGGTTCATTGCCWGTTGAGGGTGAAGTTCCTTGTGTGTAGTCATGGTGTGGATACAGTAATAAACTAGCTTACTTTTGAAGRTATGAAAGGCAATAGAAACAGTCTAGAAAATCTTTTCTTCGTGATAGAACAAGTGCAACATCTCTAGACCCCTGGGGAACAAGGAATGTTTAGTCTATGAGGTGGGTTGACTGCTTCCTACCAGTTGCGTTCAGTTTATAATGTAGCAATAAGTTCACGTGAGCCATGTTTGTAGGTTTTAATGATAATATGTAATAGAGTGCATATTTTTTCCTTAGCAATAGATATTTGTTCTTGTCTATTGAGACACAGCTTAACAAAAGGTGTATTCAGGGATTGCCTTCTCAATTTCAAGGTTTTTATCTCAACTTGAACTTGTGTCTTGGTTGGTTTGTGACTATATTGGAACTTCTACTGCTCTGTAAAGAGCACTGAGTGTGTAAGTGGAAAGTCTGATGTTACTATGTGCTGTCAATTAAAAAATTATTCTGGGCATTCAGTACCTGAATTTGAAAGTACTTTGAAAACTACAGCTGACCTGTAGATGAACAGTATTTGACACCTTAATGCATATTAACTTAGAAGCTGAAAAATCCTTGATTTGAAAGTAACTTAACAGTTTAATCAACCAGAAATATGGGGCTTGTGGGATCGTTATGAATGTCCTTTGAGGAGGCTGCAGTAGTAGAGAGGCCGTGTACGAGACTTATACTAAGATGTATATTTAATCCAGCTTTGTCCCAGTACRGAAACTAAAGAAAATCTAAACTGTAATAACCTCATATTCACCTAGAAAGTTGAATTGTTTCTTATTTGCCCTATTATGACTTCTTACTGACTTGGGAGAAGTTTAACTGGGGCTTTCTTCTTTATAGGTGATGCTGCATCCACTGCCAGTGATGGATCTATGGTCCAAAATAGCTATGATGCAATAGAAGGCGGTGGCCTCATGGGTAAGGCTTCAGGATTAATTMCTTTTACCTTTACATATCTTTTAAAACAGTTTTGGGAAAGAGAGAGCTTTAAATATTTACATACTAATGTACTCAGTCAGTTTTGATTTCTGTCTTGAAGGAAAAAGGAACGTAGAATTTGAAACATTATGAAGTTTTTTTGCAAAATGGATACCACTTGTCAATTGCTTACACTTTAATAATAAAAAGCCTCTCCCGTGCATTAGCGGCATTAATCGAGCTGCAGTTCCTCAGGAATTTATTTGAAATATGTCCTCTCTACCTCTAGCAACCACACATCCATCTCCTGCCATCCCAAATGTTAACATGGGTAGAAATGTCGGATATCCGTATCCAAACTTGCCACCAGGCTACCAAAATACTTCTCCACCTGGAGCACCAGGTTTGCAAGCACCTGCTGTGCAATATCCAGATGGATCAAAACCTTTCCACCAGGTAAGGACTTTCTGGTGTTGTCTCTTACTACTCCAATACCTCACACCAGCCTGCTAAGGCAAGCTGTTGCCCTTGGGTAAAGAAAACTGTGGAAATCTGTGCGTCTGACTTCTAGGCTTTGCTGTTTGGTGCCTCATTTGTTTAAGATCTATAGATGGTATCAAAAGTTAATGCTTTCATTATTACTTTGATAACAGTTTGGAATGTCTTTTTACCAGCTCCTTCTGAAATATTCTCTCTGTATAATATTTATGTTCTAAAAACTTCCAGCTGCTTTGAACACGTTTTTCTTTCCTCAGGTTACTGTTATTGTCAGCTGAAATGTTTTTCTTTTTTTCCTGAATTTCCAAGGCAAACTAAGAAGCATATTTGTGTTTGAAATGTCTTAGAGCAAATATATGCTAATATTTACATCTATTATTTTGCAAACCTAAGTGCAAGTTTATGTAGCAAGTATTTTATAAATATGCTATTATAATACAATAACAAATAATACAAAAAAGGAAAATATCTACTTGCTTTTTAAAATGAACTGGGGATTTCATCCAAATCTATATTAACTTCTGAAAATTTGACTTAGCCTCCTTTAGGCCCTAATCACCTAACTGCATCTATGGGCACCCTGAGTCTGCAGCAAGAAGGATTAAGACCTGTGAATCTTCTTCAAGAGAGAAATATTCTTCCTACGACCATCTTGCAGGCCCCTGTCCCAAATTTGCATGAAGACATCCAGAAGCTGAATTGCAATCCTGAGTAAGACTATTCATTTATTATAATTAACGGGAAAAAAAATCAAAACTGTAGATTCCTAATAATAAATGTCATTTTTTGCAAAACACTTCCTTAATTTTGTGAGAGTAGAAAACTTTGAACACTGGTTTAACTCTCTTATAATAAAGGTGATTAGTATTGTAAATATTTTAAATTTTGAAATGAGGAGACTCTGCAGAAAGCATATTTTTGTGATATTAAATAGCTATAGCTGGTGGTGTGTTTTTTGTGAATAGCTTCCTTATTGCTTAAGAAAGAAGACAGCAAGCTTCCTATGTGCTCTTTAGAAAAATCTTCCAAGGAATATTTAAAGATATTAAAAGATTGTCAAAATGTGACAGTTACTTATATCCCATACGATTAATTAACCAGCCGTGTTCTACTGMAAATCTTTCGAAAGCACTTGTCTCCGCTTGCTGCTGCTTTTTATCAAAAGAAAAACCCCCTAAAAATAGCTTTTTAGGGGGTTAATTAGATAATTCCATCAGTTAAGCCTTATTGCTACTTACAAAACTGTCAGTAGAAGTTGTCTTGGTAATGATCCCCTCTCTGGAGCCAAGATTGAGGCAGTTAGCTGAGCTGCTGCTGTTMTTCCTTTAGGTACTGCAGACACAAAAATTTAAATTGCCTGATAATATCAGTTTAGGTTAAGACCTGTGGTTTCAAGTAACTTTTCAGTTCTGAGAGCATCCCATAATCGGCCTGCTAGGGTTGTTAGCTGCTAAGTGTTTTTTTTAAACCTGTTTCCCAGTATATAAGAAAATTGTACATCTGTATAGAACACCTGGAAAAACACGGAAAAATATCTTGTGTATTGTACCTGTTTGTAACTGCCTTGCAAGGGCATCTTTGTAAAGTTGGTTGTAGAATTGTTTAGAATTTTGATTTCCTGGTAACTTTAAAACAACTTTGTAAACTTCAGAGGTCCAAACTGGTATATAGGGCCATCTCAAAATRGTTTTCTAAGACAAAAGGTAGCATATAAAGATTTGATACACTTTTGAGCACTTTTAGGCTTATTTTTGAGTTAACTGACTAGAGTGACACTCAAATTTACATGAACAGCCTGGGTATAATGTAGCATAGCTGAAGTATGCAATATGGGTCATATTYGGGCTGAATTAGTGATCTCACAGATTTGGAGAAGATATTTTGTCTGGAAATGGAAATCTGCTGTCACCAGCTSTAAAAATAAAAAGGATATTGGGTACTACTGAAATCACCATGTTATTACCTGTAAACCTCTGAAAATGACCCTTTTTCATCCATGTAGGTTGTTCCGCTGTACCCTGACTAACATTCCTCAAACTCAGGCCTTACTGAATAAAGCCAAACTCCCTTTGGGACTCCTGCTTCATCCTTTCAAAGACTTATCGGTATGGCAAACTACTGAAAATTTTAAATGCTGGAGTATGCTGGGGACAGAGGAGGGTTAGTCTTTCATTGCTGTTCAGGACTGGAAGTAGGGTTCTGTCTTAAATACAAAATGAAGTGACTTGAAAATKAAATATGAGGCCAAGTAGGTTAGAGCTCAGCTCTCTGATGCTTTAATTGTAAAGATAGCATGTGGATACAGAAATAAATCTGCATTAGTGCTTCCTTCTAAACAAGTATTCGTCCACTAGGTGACCAGGAAACATAATGTAAATAGTGTTGTCATAGATAAATAATTATCCTGAGTTTACATTTTTAAATTGGTAACTTCTTTTCCAGCAATTGCCAGTGGTCACTTCAAGCACTATAGTGAGATGCCGTTCCTGCCGGACATATATTAACCCTTTTGTCAGCTTCCTAGACCAAAGGAGATGGAAATGCAATTTGTGCTATAGAGTGAATGATGGTAAGCTTAAATGTACCGAATGGCTTAAATTTGTATGTTAAAGTTAACCCTTTTAACTCTGGCTTTTTGTACTGTAGTACTGTTAGAGATGGCCAGTCATGTTGGGGCTCTTATATGTGAAGTATTTCCCATGGAGGCAGCGGTCCCTAATGACTCGTAATGGGTCTGAAGTCTGCTAGCTACAAAGTAGCTGCCCTACTTGATATTGTTCTGTAAGAACTATTATTCAGCAGACACCAAACAGTTGATGTATTTGTTTTAAAATGCAACACAGCCAACGCTAGTGTGAGGTAGTAATACTTATCTACACTTTTCTACACAGTTCCTGAGGAATTCATGTATAATCCTGTGACAAGAGCTTATGGAGAACCTCATAAAAGACCTGAAGTTCAGAATGCTACTATTGAGTTTATGGCTCCGTCTGAATATATGGTAAGGTTTTACTTGCTCTTTTATCACTCTTTTATTTTGTGTTATTTCTGGGGCAAATTGGGGGGTGGGGGGAGTGCTTTTGAGGGTGTCTTCCATTGTAGTAGAGCAGTTGCTGCCATCAGGAGAGTATCTGAGAAGACTTGGCAAGAATTTGGAATTTTTCATTTCTAAACCAATATAACTTCAAAATCTTTCCATACTTAGAATACACAGATCTTTGTAGATCTTTGGGAAGCAAGTTGCAATTCTAGAATTATCTGATCAGAGAAAGATACATTAAGAAGTTTTAACGTATCTGTCATCTGCATGTTGTTCTAACTAACACAATTTAATCTTGTAGTGAAATGAATAAGCCAAATCTAAGAAAACGTTGCTTTGAAAATAATAGAAATATTTTCTGTTCTCAGCTACGTCCACCTCAGCCACCTGTGTACCTCTTTGTGTTTGATGTCTCTCATAATGCAATAGAGACAGGATACTTGAATACAGTTTGCAAGACCTTATTAGACAATCTTGACTTGTAAGTATTTTTTCTTAGTAGCTCCTCTGCTTTTCCTATCCTTCAGGAATAGGAGGCTCATGTTAGACTTTAATGTGCCACTGCTTCCTGTCAGGAAGAGAAATTTCCGTAATGATAGCTGTCAATGACCAATGCTGCCTAGAAACATGGTCTTCAGTTGAGTTATTTCAAATTTTGGCTGTGGAATTCTTACATCCCTCAATATTTTCTGAAGAGGATATAAGAGCATTTTTCACTAGAACATCTTTTTTCTTCAGAACTTTACATCGCTGTCTTGCAATATTATATTTCTGGCTAAATCGTCTTTACAGAGTCATGTTATGGGATAGGGTTTTCATTTAAAAAAAAAGGAAAAAAGCTTAAAAATTGCAAACAGATATCTATTGCTGATCTGGAGGCATTTTATTCTTTTTAAATGTTATTAGTCTATTCTTATGCTTCTTTGGAAAAGATTTTTGCACTAGGTAATTCTAAATATATGAGCTCTATTTTTTTCTCTCTGAAATTACTTAGTGAAACTGTTGCCAAAAATATAGCTGTTAAGCTAGCTACATGCTAACAAACTTGGACAGGTGCAGTGGATTTTTTCGCTTAAAGTCTGCAAAAATAAAATTCCATCTTGCTGAACACCATATGTCTGATTTTTAGGCTTCCTGGGAACACTAGAACAAAAATAGGCTTCATAACATTTGACAGCACAATCCATTTCTACAGTCTTCAGGAAGGTCTCTCGCAGCCTCAGATGCTTATAGTTTCAGATATTGAAGGTATGTGGAAATAAGTTCTGTGACTAGCATCTATTAACAACTACTGATTTTGAAACCTTTTTGAAAACGTGCTGGGAGTTTGTTGATCGCATCCCTAGTCTTTATAGTAGTGGCTTTAGGTGTAGCCTACATCTGGGATCTTTCATAAAGCCCCTGCAAGTGAGCAAGGCTTTAAAAAACAAACCCCAAACTTTCATAGATATGACAGTCATGACTTGAAACATAAAATCAGCCTTCCTGACTTTAATTAATACAGTTATCAAGACTTTTTTTTATGTCAGTTGAAGTACTGATGTTCAGTAAATTGCTTGTTCTTCTGTCACTGGTTTCAAGTCACCTTTTACTCTGTAATACCTGACCAAGGTAGAATGAATTTGGTAAAGTCTTCCCTGTGGCTTTTTATATACTGTATTATTTTGATTTTTATTATAAAATAGTTTTCTAGCCATAAGCGATGATTAGGATGAAAGGGGAAGAAAACCCCATCACTCCATATAATCTGTTTGAAGGGATTTACACGTTACATGTATTCCTCTTCAATAGAGATGGCTTTCAGCAAATAAAATTGGGAAAAGTCGGATGTAATTTTTTTCTTTAAGGTAATTTAAATATATTTTTGTTTTTCCAGATGTATTTATACCAATGCCAGAAAACTTACTAGTAAACTTAAATGAAAACAGAGAGGTAAGAACTATCTTCAATAACATAAGATATTCATACAAATATAGTGGATGGTTTCTGGATGACTTAATGGTCTCTAATACTTGTGTAAAAGTAGTTTGCAGGAAATAAAAAATATTTTTTCTATTTGACTTTAAAAGTCAAAAGTTCAAATTGGTAAATACTGACTTTAGCAAGGGTGTTTTGTTTTCTACTTTAATATTAGAAGTACTAATTCATCCATTTGTATCTTCTACAATCAGCTCTGTAAAGAGGAAGAGTTCTGATTTGACTCAGTTTTGTGTTTTTAATTGTAGCTAATTCAAGATCTCCTGAAGACCCTGCCACAGATGTTTACCAAGTCCCTGGAAACGCAGAGTGCTCTCGGGCCTGCATTACAGGCTGCTTTTAAACTAATGTCTCCGACTGGTGGTAGAATCTCTGTCTTCCAGACCCAGCTCCCATCTCTGGGAATGGGAGCACTAAAGTCACGAGAAGAACCAAACCAAAGATCAAATGCAAAGGTCAGAAAAGAAAGAGATTGAGAATGGAATACCCTGTTCTAGGTGTATGTATGTGACTCAGGCATTGCCTTTTGAGGTTATCTTGTTGAGCTAATGATTCTTTGTTACATAATAGAAAGACTGAAGAGAAACAAATACTATAAGCTCAGAATAATGATTTTTTGGAGGATATTATCACTAAAATCAGTGAGGCTTAATGAATTCTTTGTCCCTGAAAATGGGCAGTAAATGTTTTAATCTGTTTCAAATTGTCTGTCCATTGTATTGACAGGACATACATCTGACACCATCGACTGATTTCTACAAGAAGTTAGCCTTGGACTGCTCTGGGCAGCAGGTTGCAGTGGATTTATTTCTTCTTAGTGGGCAGTATTCTGACTTGGCTTCTTTAGGTAGGTCATATAAAGCTATTGTAGTTCATAGCTTTTACATATTTGACAAATGTGTAGAACTTGTATTGACATAGGAAATTGATTTGAATAAGTGTAGTGTGCCAAGATGTGAAATCATCCTTCGTGAGCAGAAACAGTGTGAACAGAATGTAATCTTTAAGTATTTCCTGATTTAACATAACTATTTTCATATTTTCCCATATTCAGTGAGTCAGGAGATCCTTGTGACCATGATATGTCTGGAAATACTTTTCTGCCTTTTAACTATCAGTATGACTATCTTTTAGAGTAATAGTATTTTAATTCTTTTTCTGTCCATTTAAATAACCTTTTGAGTGGCATTGACATAACATCTATACTTCTGACTAATGGAAAAAAAAAATCACACCTGAGAAGCTACAAAAATATTGTACATACAGCAGTATTACATYTATGTTTCTGTATGCAGGCCTATAATGGTATTTGCGAGTATGAAGAATTTAGAGGGAATATTAGATTCAACTGATAAAACTGGCATATTTAAAGACCACAGTATCGAATGTTTGCCCTCAGCCACTCTGTTTCTGTTTCAGGCTGTATATCAAGGTATTCTGCAGGTAGTGTCTATTACTACCAGTCATATCATCATAAACACAACCCTGTCCAGGTGGAGAAATTGCAGAAGGAGCTGAAACGATATTTGACCAGAAAGATTGGGTTTGAAGCTGTTATGAGGATAAGATGCACCAAAGGTTTGAACACTTTCTTGTTATTTAGAAACATTTTGGTGGTATTTTGACTTTACATATGCTTAAATGTCTAAAAGACTAGTGTTAGAAAGGTAAAGTTCAGTAGGAGGAATCAACCTTTTTTTTTTTTTTTTTTAAACTATACTTGGCACTTTGATACCAGTAAAGGTACAGTGTTTAACAATGGTTAAAAGTGCAAATTTTATTCAACTATTATTTCAACATGGAACTTCCTTATAGTCTGGCGACTTTTTTTTACTCTACATTGATTTGGCTTTTGAATTCCTGCTTTCTGCTAGGCTTTGTGGCTTGCTTGTTTTTTGGGATGTTTATCTTCCCTTGAAGATGCTTTATTTTRTTGAGAAGAATCTTAATATTCTCATGCACAACCAGGAAACAATGAATGCAGAAGTATAAATGATGTCTGTAGTTCCCATTTGACTATAACAATAAAACAAACAAATAGCCTTTTTTTTTAAATCCTGTAGGTCTTTCCATTCATACCTTCCATGGGAACTTCTTTGTGAGATCTACAGACTTGTTGTCATTGCCTAATGTAAACCCAGATGCAGGATATGCTGTGCAAATGGCTGTAGAAGAGAGTCTTACTGACATGCAAGTAGTTTCTTTTCAGTCAGCCCTGCTGTATACATCCAGCAAAGGTAAGATGTGTAAGCAGAGTTAGCTAAAATAATGGTGTGGATTTTATATGGGTGTTTTGTGTGTGATCGTAAACTGCAGTTCAGTTATAACTACACTGATATTTTCTGTGTAATGTCGAGATCAGATCTGTGATGTTTAACTGCATATAGTTGATGTTGTGTCTTCCCAACTACTGTGTTTCTTGGGAACCTTACTCTAGTCTGCAAATAAGTAGACTTAACTAAAAAGCAAAAACTAAATCATTAACAGCTACTGTCAGTATTCTGGTTCATTACTTATTTGATGACACCAGATTAAATTTTTTTTTTTTTTTTACTTGCTTAGTCAAGTGCAGATTAACTGCTTTGCTAATTAAGTTGCTTAAGTAATTCCAATACTTAGGCATTGCAGAAGTCAAGCATGCAGTGGTGCTGCCTATATGACTTTGTAAAAAGAAAGTAGCATTTGATGAGACCRTTTATTTTCTTTTTTCATAGGCGAAAGAAGAATCCGTGTCCACACCATGTGCTTGCCTGTCGTAGCAACGCTGAACGACGTCTACTCAGGAGCAGATGTACAGGCTATCACTGGGCTGTTGGCCAATATGGGTAAGCACAATAAGAGCTCATTGTTGAAGGATTTTGCATGTGCATGCCCAAAGCTTTGACTGGTAGGTCTCTGGGAAGCAGAAGGAACAATTCCCCCTCATCACAGAGGACTTCAGTTGTGAACTCCAGGGCATTTTGATTCTTGCCTTAAGTAATATGTCAGCCTGACTGTATGTTGTCAGATTAATTTATGACCTTAGTCTTGTACATCACCATGCTTTTGGTGGCTAATATAGCAAACTGGGCTTGTAGCTTCTTTTTTGAACAACTTGACTTGTTCTGTAATGTAGCATCTCATCAACATGTACTTGCATGCTTCTTAAAATGAGGAAAAAAATACATATGTGCCTATATTCTGACCAGAGAGAGAGAAGCCACTCATTTAAGCATCACACTCTCTTTTTAGCTGTGGACCGATCTGTTTCGGCTAGCTTGAGTGATGCCCGTGATGCCCTGGTCAACGCGGTGATAGACTCCTTATCTGCCTATCGTTCTTCAGTCCTAAGCATTCAGCAACCTGGTCTCATGGCCCCCCGTTCGCTACGGCTCTTTCCACTTTATGTCCTGGCACTCTTAAAACAGGTGAGAAATAAAAGCGAGCCACACAGGAGGAGGATTGTCTGGATTTGACATGTCAGCAGGAAWTAAAATAGTATTTCTTTAAGGTGTGGAATAGTATCTGTCATCTCAATTCTGAGTTTTACTAAAATGCAGAAAGAGAAGTTATGTGATTTAGACTGTTTAATTTAAAAAAACAACCTTGCTGCTGTGTGCTACAAGGATATTGAGATTTTTCATGAACTTGAAACTGATTCTCTTTTCATAAGCAGAGTTCTCTGGAGATAACAGCTCTATTTTTCTGCTCCCTCTGAATTTGGTAACTGAAAGGCCAGTGTAGAATAAAGCCTATCTATTTGGTTTAAGTCTGGGCAGATCGTATATATTTTGTTGATAGACAGAAATGTACAGTCACTATATGGACTTTTCATTTGATGAAAAAGGAAGAGACTTGGAGAATTTTATGAAGCAAATGTGTCAGAGTAATGAAAAGGGTTTCTGCTCTTGCCTGCAAAAGAAATCAGCTTGGGATAGTGAGTATATTAAAGAATATTGCTGTGGTGAATTATTTAGTTTAGAAGTCTCTAGAAGAACAAGAGGATAAATAACCCTGTGAGCGTTTGATCCAGGCAGAGGCAGGGCTCTGTTTCAGTTACCCTCAGGACTTTTTAATTACAGCAAGTTTGGGATCTGGACTTGCAGATTATTGCAAGTCCTGTAAGATGCTACACACTGAAGCCAATGGTAAAGTGTTCTAACATTTGTTTTTTAAATTTTATGAAGAACTGGTTTTGAGGTTTGTTATAAAAGCTTTCTTCTCAGCTATAGTGATCGCTAGGAAAGATTAATGGGGCATTAATAGTTTACTCAGGTCATGGATGGTTGCAGAACCAGAAATGGAACTAATGAGACTTGCATGCAAATAGTATGTGAAGCATGCTAAGGACAATTGTGGAGAAGTAAAATAGGAGTGGTAAAGCACCATATATTGAAACAGTAATTATGGCTGCACTCTGGCATATGAGAAAATTGGAAATAAACAACAGGTGATGTGTTAAACTGTTTCTTGAATGCAATTCAAAACTTACTTTTAACTGAGAGAACGCTCCATTATTTGCAGAAAGCATTCCAAACTGGCACAAGTGCACGTTTAGATGAACGCATTTTTACCATGTGTCAAGTTAAGAACCAGCCCCTTGTTTACCTCATGCTTATGACTCATCCCAACCTGTACAGAGTTGATAATCTCACAGATGAGGTGAGTTTTCATATTACTGCATGGCTTGTTTGTTTTCAGTTCTACAAGTGTGTGTGACATGAAAATTTGTGTTTGAAAACCTTAGGAAAGTTTTCCACATTAAAGCTATGCAGCTAAAAATTGCTGGTCTGTATCTTTCCACCTGATGCACTTTGGCATTTTGTTCTTGGGGACTAGACTGATGGATTGTGGAGTGAGGGTGTGATGGTGGATGAGGACAGCTTTTTTTATTATTTCACTTTTGCTCTGTCACAGTCTTTGCACAATAAATGATATGCAATTAAAGACAACATTTCAGTAGAGAGATTTTCCCTTTTTATCCCCCTATAGTTCCCTTATATTAAAGTATCAAAGTAATTTTGTGACTTGTGTAAGAATGTTAATAGAAGAACCTGGGTAACTCTGGAAGTCACAACTTCTACAACTAGAACATTGTATTTGTTATTTCTGGAAGTGATCAATAAAGATAAAGCTGATGCTTTCAGTACACCTCTCTAAATAAAAAATTAAAGAGTATAATGGCGTAGGATATGCAAATGAATTAGAGCTGGAACCTAGGTGAAGGAAAATTATTCAGTTTTCATATTGAATATACTGTATCCTACTCTTGTGTTAGCCTTCTGTTTTTATGACTGTTTAGATTCATTAAGGTGTGAACTGTGTTTTTTTCCTTTTTTTTTTTTTCCCCCCTTTTAGGGAGCACTTAACATAAATGATAAAACTATACCACAGCCACCAATTCTGCAGCTGTCTGTGGAAAAGCTGAGTAGGGATGGTGCTTATCTTATGGATGCTGGCTCTGTAAGTTGTATGGTGGTAAAAAAAAAAATATACATTTATGTGACATTGTTCTGAGAACTCAGAATGTATAGAAGGCTGTAGTTTTGCATTGGTTTAATGTTGTTATTGTTGGATATCTTCCAGGTAATGTTCCTGTGGATTGGAAAGAACTGTGGGCAGAACTTTATCAGCCAAGTCCTTGGATTTCCAAACTATGGCTCAGTTCCTCAAAATATGGTACGTGCTTGCTTTGTTATATACCAGTCACACAGTGACTGAATGTTATCTTCATTAGAACTAAAATACCACTATTCAAATATTGACTATGTAGTTATGGTTCATTATAAATCCAACTTGAGGAAACAAACTAATTTCTTTTGCTGCTCCTCAGGCCAAAACTTTAATATGGATCTTACTATGAAAATGCACTAAGAGGTTGTTGGTGATTAAATTTCTCAGAGCTATTGGAGAAACCTGAGAATACTTGGAGATAGGTAGCACAGTAGATTAATGGGAAGGTCCTTCAGTTTCTGTGATTAAGCGTTTATCACAGCTCAGTCCTCGCTGTTCTGACAGCCAGTTGCTGCTGCTAGCTCAGTACATTGGATAGTTTCAAATCTTTYTGAAGTAAACTGGAATAAAACTATTCAATTTATCAGTTTGGCTTGTATTTAGTGTCCTATCTATTATTCCTCTTGAAAAAAACAAATCAAAACAAGATCTTTTATGTATTAATAATACCCTTTGCCTCTTAGACACATCTCCCAGAACTTGAAACTGCAGAGTCCATCAGAACGACAACTTTCATCGCGTGGCTGAGAGAACAGAGACCCTTTTTTCCTATCCTGTATATAGTAAAGTAAGTGCTGGGCTGTGCTTTTTTAACTGCTCATGTGCTTTAGGGCAACGCATATTTGGATATTATATATTATACTGCACTTTCTTCAAACAAGCTTTAACAGTGGTGCATGCTGTGCCTGAAATTTATCAATAGATTTGGTTTGTTGTCAGTATGTCCCATTAGTCTTGATCTGCGAACATCCCAAATATCTCAGAAGAGTATTTAGCAAACATCAGTTAAATGAAGTAAAGAGCTGAGATCTTCTTTCTGTGTCCTTAAGCTGCTTTTGACCTCTAACTCTTTTGACTGCATTGCACTGTAAATTTTGGTGAATATTTGTTTCATTAAAACACTTGTTTTCATTTTGAAGGGACGACAGTCCATTGAAATCAAGTTTCCTGCAAAATATGATTGAAGACAGAACAGAATCAGCCTTATCATACTATGAGTTCCTCTTGCATATACAACAGCAAGTGAATAAGTGAAGCCACACGCCTTTGGCTCACTTGCCTAAGAAAAGATTTTGCAGTAAAGAACACCTGTGCTTGTAATATCTTCATTCAGTCTGTGGCCTGAGGCAGTTGATGAGAAGTTCTCACTGTGATTTCAACGAACTAAAGCAAATAAAGGACCACATCTGAAAATCAAATGTGCAACTATGTAATATTGTACCTTAAAATCAAAATGTTGGAACTGGTTKAGCACCTTTAATTTGCTGCAAATTATGTTTTTACTGTAAGTAGTTGCAGCATGAAGTACATTTACAAAGGCAATATTGCAAAGGTAAAATACATTTTGTAAAATAAAGAGTTTTGTTGTTCAAAATGTATATTTCTGTAACTCTTGGCTTTTTTCTTTTTTTTGCTGCTAGATATAAAAACCTCACAGTACTGATTATGATTTGCAGGGAAAATCTTTATTCCATGCATCCAGTGATTAGAGTCAGAGCATCTTAATGTTCAACTTGAAGTGCTTAAAGTAGCAATGAAACAACTATTCATTGTGAAAGGAACAAATGCTTTATGAAACTTAAAATCCAGGGTTTGGAATGGATTATGACTAATAGGACTAAAGGTAAGCTTAATCCGGACAAGACGGATGAATTTGTTGGGGTGTTAAACATATCAGTATTGCAGTTGAAAGTGGGAGTGGGGAGGAGCAGGCCCTGTATGGGATATATTTTAAAAGTGAGTAGCCGAGTTAGCAGCAAAAGTCAATGAAAATAGATAGCAAGCTCTATTTTTCCTTAGTAAAATGGGTGGAGTTTTAATTTCAGTTTGTAAATGGTGTGGGAGGACAAGGAAGGGCATCCCAGATTTTTCTTCTTTTTAATCAGTAGACTTATGGCCCTCCTTTACATTAACTGAATGTTAGGCCACCTAAAACTTGGTGTGCTTATGAAATGAGTTTGTCTGACAGCACTTAATGTTTTGAAACAAAATTGAATATTTGATACTAAAAATTGGAAATTATTTTTCTAAAGACAAATGTCATGTTGTATTTGGAGGGCTGTTTGTAGTTKGAGGCGCACTTTTAAGTTTTAGGTCCAGAGCCGGTCTGCACCAAATAAAAGCTTTAAATGTTCTCTCAGATCCCTGCCAGTGCTACAGACCGAAGTGGACGTTGGGCTTAAGTGATTTTTTTTCTTTTTTTTTTTGTACAAAAATATTTAGAGCATTTTATAAGAGTGTATTGATAGCTTCCATTTTGGAGATAAAGCTATCATTGGTGGCTAGCAACATAAAGAGTCCTTTGTTAAGYTATTGTATCTATGCCTGTGGAAGAGCTTCAAACAGAAAAATCGTGGTTTGCTTTTAGCTTAATGGTGATGAGCTTAATTATAGGTCATGTGAAATCTTTATGAGATGAGTAACTTTAAGAGGCAAATATTTATAAATAAATAAGTGGGCGGTATGTGCTGTAACTAGGCCAGGTGACTTGTGCAGGTTTTGTGGTTTGAATGTCTCGGACGCAGGGCCTGATAGCGTCGTTATTTGCTGTGACCTTGGACTCTAGCTGTGTGATTGTAGGAGTTGCCTTACTCGAGGGGAGAAGTGGCTTTGCAGAAACAGCCCTCGGGCACAAGATGCGCAAGTTCAGAGCAGTGCCTAGAAAGGCATGGAAAGACTCTTCTAGAACCCATCTAAGCCCCTCTGGCTGCTCTCTCCATCCCAAATGGAGTACCCTTGGATAGCTTTCCAGAGGATTGCACATTTTCTAGTTGAAGTGAGGAGATTTTAAGTTTGGCAGTGTAACCTTTTCCAATGGGAAGGGCCTTTTCACCTAAATCATAAAGGAAAACTATGCACTTGCATAGGTTATCCCTTACGCTTTGGGGACATGTYATCACTTAGACACTAGAAACCATTCTTGCGTCTAAGAGCCCACTCAGTTTCTGTTTCTTGGTTTCACTGTATTTTACCATTATATTCCTTAAAATATTTTTTTAAAGAAGGTGGAGGTGGCTTCATTGCTTTATGTACACCAGTCTAGTGGCTATGGATGTCAATCTGTCTGGGAATTAACAGCTTTGAATTAGGGTCCCCAGGATGGGCAAGCAAGAATACGAGAACTGTCTTGGAATAGAACCCTTCAGCTTGGACAAAATCCTGTGTCGAACTTTGTTAGTTTRTTCACTTGTGGTGGGAGAAGCCTGCGGGTTCGACTTGCGTCGCTGTAAGGGCAATGCAAGATAGATGAACATGTAAACTATCTGTGACGTGTCCTTTTTCTCTTTTAACCAACAATCAAAAAGATGAGGATGCTGAAAATAAACTGCAAAAACTAGCAAGAGTTGCTCTGATACTTCGATCTCAGTACAGCAACTCTGCCACTGCAAATGTACTCTATTTTTCTAGYTGGAGACTTTTTTAATATATCTGTATTTGACACATTAACATTCAGCCAACACTGTTACCATCCATTTTACTTTGCTTTCRTTATCTTTTTTTAATTTAATATATTTGAGTCCACATAGAGTGTTTTGCAATAAYTAGAATGATTCACATTTCTTTTATTTAGAATTAACTTCTTATCAGAATTTAATCAAAGATGCAGAATGGCTGTTATATAAGGGACCATTAAATGTGATTTTAAGGTTCTGTTCACTATTATGGATGTAATCCTTATAGTAAATTTAATTTTGTAAAGTAGTGTATAATATTGTAATATTAAATCTTTGTTTTCTGAACTCGGACATTTGATCTTCCTTATGAAGTTATAAATTTTCCCCCTTCTGAATCTGAGACAGGATTTACTTGTCCTCCTTTTTACAGTTTGTAATTTTCACTGTTTTATTCCTGTAAAAAGTCATTTGTAACACATGCAAATGCTTATTTTATCTGTGCTAATTTATCAAATTTGGCTACTCAATAAAATTAATTGAAAGAACTCATGGAAGTCCATCAGTCCTTTCTTACTAATAAAAATAGGATACTGTATTTGATCACCACGATACACAGTATGTACCAAAAAGTGATAAATTCTGCTTTTAGCTCAAACTTAATATTTAGAAGATGCAAACTGAGAGGGAAGCTTCAGGAAAGGTGGTTCCAGTTGACGCAAACTTTTATTTTGTTATTTATTTATTTTTGTTCCTTCACAGCATCCCTRTCACTCAGCATCATCATTCACCCCTGTGAGGGAAGCTGGGACTTTATCCTATAAATTACTAGAGAAGTGGGTAAAAATCAGGTTTGGTTGATGCTAGTGGTTAAAACGGCCCCTGTAACTGTTGATTTGCTCCCACTCCCAAGAACCCTTTTTTCCTGCGGGCCTGCAGGAAAAGCCCATCCTGACTGACCTTCCCTGGAAAAGTGGGGTCTTTTATTACAAAGCAGAAGGAAAAAGGAGAGGGGAAAAAAAGACAAACTATTTTCGATATAAAATCGGTTTCTGCTGCCCTTTCCTGGGAAGGAGCAGGGTSGTGTTGGGCGATCAAACCCCGCCACTCTCCTCTTTGAAGCAAGCCGGGCCCCATCACGGCCTCCTGTCACCTCCCTGAGGGCGCCTTGTCCGCGTGGCCGCTGCCGCCATTTCCGAGGTCGCGGCGGCCATTTTCAGTGCGGGCACCACTGCAGGTGCCCTGAGGGCGCGGGCAGGTTGGTCCCTCCGCGCTTGCCCTGCCTTTACGCAAGATGGCGGTGCTGGCTTCAGCGGCTGCGGCGGCGCCTGCGCGCTGGGGCGGAGCGACGTTCATTGTGCGGGGCGGCGGCGGCGGCGCCATGGAGCCGCCAGCCGCCATGGAGGGYGGCGGGGCGGGAACCGCGGCGGCCGGGGGAGGCCCGGGGCTCTCAGCCTCGCAGCGCCGCGCCGAGCTGCGGCGGAGGAAGCTGCTGCTGAACTCGGAGGAGCGGCTCAACCGCATCATGGGCTTCCACCGGTCGGCGGCGGGCAAGGGTGAGCGGGCGGGCGGGCGCGGGAGGCCCTTGCCTGAGGCGAGCGGCCGCACCTGAACCTCCAGCTCGGCCCCGGCTGCTGCCCGCTCTGGTAGCGGCTCGTGCGGTGCCCGAGGTGCCCTGGCCAAAGACCCCGCGGCCGCAGAGCGGCTTCTCGGGAGGGACGTGCCCGGTGTCGGCCGGGAGCCGGGCGGCCCCGGGGCTGCAAAGCGCCGCCCTCCTCCAAGGGTCGGTGCCACCGTGTGCTGTGGCCGCGGGCCGTGTTTTTGGCCGTCATCCCCGCAGCATAAGGTGGTGCCGTCAGGTTGCACGCCTTGCTGCTTTGCCTCCAAAAACAGCAGAATAAAGAAGCTAAGTTTGGCTTTCCCCATTGCCTGTGCACTTGGCAATCTTTAATGCACCTCTTGAGGGATTCATTTTCTGCAAATCTTTTTTTTTTTCCCTTTTAAAGGTTGCTCCTCATGTTTGGAACAGCATTTTTGGTTTCTTTTTTTGGTTGGTGGTGCAGTCTTATTGCCTGAGTATATGCAGTGTTTTAATTTTCCGGTTGCTAGATGATGGTTTTGGCTTTTGGCCTCCACGTCTCCAAGACCTGCTCCGTCCATCCACACCTCCCGTGCAGCAGAGCCTATGGCACATGTGGAGCCTTTCTTAGGCCTTGGAGATTTTCCTAGGCTGGGCAAGGAGAGACGGGAGTGTGTAAATGCATAGCTATGGTGGTGGTGAATGTTTGCATAGATGCCTTTCTGTGCCTTTCTTCTGCATCACTGTGAACTATGGTGTAGTCTGAGGCTGARTACAAACCTTTCTTTGGCATGTTATGCTATCTGCTGAGTTCTTTTCTTTTTATAAAATGAGATTGCTGGTATGCAACTGTTTCAAATGGCTTTGTGATTGATAACTGGCATCCTTACAGATATGCTTTCACTTTGGAAGTGGGGCCATCAAAACAAGAGCCCAGTGTTAAAAGCTTGTTCTGAGTATCCAGTGTGYTCAACTCTCTATTTCTGTCTCTCTCTCTCCCTCAGATGAGGAAAGTCACCCAGAATCGAACCTTCAGCATGAACAAGATAAATCCAGCTCCCTTCCAGTTCCTTCAGTGTCCAAGCGAATTGTGCTTGGTGATTCTGCCTGCAATTTATCACAGGCTGACCATGCAAACAGCATTGCAGACCTCCAAGGAGATAAGAAGGACTTGTTCAGTAAGAGTGCAGAGTTCGTCAGCGAAGGCACGAGCGAGCTCCGTCACCGTAACAGAGGGGAACTGTCACCTGAAGCTGCGCCACGGCCTCCTAGACATGGATTAGAGCAATACCTATCCAGATTCGATGAAGCTCTGAAGCTGAGGAACCAGCTAATGAGTGAGAAGCCGAGCCAAGAGAACGGGAATGCAGTGGAGGAGTTCGATTCTTTCCGCATTTTTAGATTAGTGGGGTGTGCTCTGCTTGCCGTTGCAGTCAGGGCTTTTGTGTGCAAGTACTTGGTGAGTTCAGGGAAGCAAGCAGTCCCTTTCTATTTTGCTAGCTTATTCCAAACTCAGAACTCTATTCTTTGTAAAATACTGCTTTTTTTTAGGGCTGAGGTCTATAGATAGTGGTTAGGTGAGTTGGGAATTTCAAGCACTCTTTCTATCTCCTACAACTCTATAAATAAATGGTAACAAATCTCCAATGCTCTTTGAGGTGAAAATCATCTCTGAATCTGTATTATCTATTTAATGTGGTTTTGTAGCTTTTGTGTAAGTTTGTGTTCACATCCTTAATGGACATTTAGGCAACTGCTTTCATAGCTTGGAGCCTACAAAAAAATAATAGAGTAAATCAACAGTATTCTCAAAACAAGTAGCGCCGTATAAGATAAGTATTAGTCTTATGAGAAAACAAGTTCCTAAGTATTCCAGATGTCTATACCTCTATATAATGCATACATACTACTRTACTATATGCATACTACTATACTATATGCATACTACTATATAGAGGTATGTAACTGATGCAGCCTGCCACCTCCTGGATCACAATGTTCAGTTGTACATTATGCTGTATAGTTGTGGAATTTCAGGTATAGGCTCAAAGAAAATAAGGTAGAACCCTATTCTTGACATATAACCTGTCTAGTTGGGTTTGTAGAATTCAAGATTGGTGCTGTTATTGTCCATAAATTACTTTTTGCCTACCTAATTTTCATTTATTGTTTTAGAAGCATTAAATTCCTCTGTTTTCTTAGTTATACTCCAAACCAKGTTAATTTTCGTATATTCTTTCTTGTCCTTGCAGTCCATATTTGCACCATTTCTTACTCTACAACTTGCCTACATGGGACTCTCCAAGTACTTTCCAAAGGTAAAATACCGCTTCAAAATTAGATGAATTTAAAACACTTTGATTTTAAACATTGGCTTAGATTGTATTATTTTATGCACAGTGCATGTTCAGTGTTCTCCTTTGGTTTGAAACTGTGGAACTGAGAGTTCTCAAAGGCTGTTAGTTAATACTAGTTTTTACTCTTCCCAGATATAGCCCAAAACTTGCTTAAAGTTGCTGTGAAAATGGGGACTAACACCTTAGCTGTAGCCTAATTGGTAGCATCTGCCTAGGAAAGCCAGGTAGTTCCTGTGTGTCTTTAGGAAACTCTGGGTTTTCCTCCCAGGCAGAACTTTCCTGCCGTTAGCTCTGTTGACAGCCATGGTGTATGTGATGTCTGAACAAAATATTTTTTGTAGTTACAAAATGAGACAGTCTCTGGCACTTCAGGGCTTTATATTCCATTGCTAATGTTGGTTTGAATGAAGACTTGAAGTGAGACACATGAAACTTCCTGATTATCCAAAAAAAATTCTATATTTATTTATTTACAGTTAAGTCTACTGAAGTTTTTTTTGTTGTTGCTGATTTTGTCTGGTCTGTGTTGCAAAGCAAGATTAAGTGATGCTCAATCCATAGTTGAAGGAAAACATTTGCATTTTAAAGGGAATAATAGATGAACTGTAGAAAATCAGAATAAATGAGTAGTTGCTCTTTTGTAGTTAAGCATGTAATTGAAAACTGAATTTCATAGCAGTCATTCTAAGGTCATGTGTCAAAACACAGCACCGTAGAATTAGTTCTTCTGCTAGATCTTTTGATCTCTAGTTTCTGCAGTTTTTAAAATCAGTTATTCAGTTTTAGAATTTAAAGAGCTGGTTTCTTTCCACAACTTGTTTTTCCCACAGTTATATCCAAATGAGCTCAATCAGCTTCATTATTCTCTCACCAGACCTAGAAAGATTCTTGAATGCTTAATATAGACTGAATTAAATTAAGATACCAGCAAATATTCTCAAATTACTGAACCTCTGAACTGCTTTCCAAAGTCTTGTTTGCCTTCTGGTCGGATCCCTTTGCATCCCCAGGATGGGTTGTGAATCCTGGACAGAGTCGGTCCAAAGCTGCTCCTCTCACCTGTGCCTTTGGAATGTGCCTGGCTATAGGTGAAAGTGGCAGGACATACATAATACAGTGCGTAGTGCAGAACTGGATTGTAAGGGAAGAACTAACTTTTTTTTTTMCTGTTTTAGTGTGAAAAGAAGGTGAAAACGACAGTACTAACTGCTGCTCTCTTACTGTCTGGAATCCCTGCGGAAGTCATCAGTCGTTCCATGGACACCTACAGCAAAATGGGAGATGTTTTCACAGACCTTTGTGTCTATTTCTTTACTTTTATCTTCTGCCATGAACTTTCTCTGTTTTTTGGTTCAGAATCACCCTGATGACTGYAGAACTCAATGCAGTAGTTAAAAAAAAAGCTTTCAAGTCTGCAGTCCTTTAACATCTGTCTGTCCAAACAGGTTTAACTGTAAATTAAAATTCTTACCTGTTCAAATGCTTAAAAGGAGCCTTAAATCCAGTCATTTGGGAAAAGAAAGAACAGGAATCCAGGCTGCCATTTTTATTACTACAGTTTATATAATGTGTCTGCCTATTACAAATATGAACAATAGGATGCAAGTGTCAGTTAATGGTTTATTTTGTTTGGTTAGATGATGCCCTTATCACTCTCCTTTATCAACACCTGTAAAGTTACCTTTGGTTTTTGAGGTGAGAACAAAAAAAGGGAATCACTTTCAGCAGAACCATATATATGTCCATTAAGACTGTAGCCAGCAAGAACTGTTCATTTTGTGTTACTCCTCTTTTTTTTTTTTTTTTTTTTAAGAGGGCTCTAAATAAAAGAAATAAATTGCTGTATTCAGGTTCAGAATACTGAACCAAGCAGCAGCAACTTCTGGAGAATGTTGGTGAAATGCACCACTCTTGTTCTAGTCTTGTTCTATAAATTATTTGTCGTGATTGTGATTAATTTCATTTGATGATTCTAGTGCAAAACAGATAAAAAAAAAAACCTTTGATCTATATCAGTCAAAGTAGGAAGAAACAAAATTGTTGATGCCCATCTGTTTGTGAGTTTCTGGCAGCCTGTTACTACTAGTGTAGTTCATACCTGTGCTTTCATTCTGACCTCACCCTTTTTTACTTCCTTTCTTTTAGCAATGGTTTAGCCTTATGAAAGGAAAGATGTCTGCGTATTGGCAACCAACGCGGGTTGGTAAACATGATAAATGATAAAAGATAAAAAATGAAAAAATGTTTCCTCCAGTTTATGTAAAAATTACAAGGAAACTATTATTTTTTTCCCCTTGCTCCTTGCAGGATTGCACTAGGTGATTCTGAATGCCACATTCATCTCTGTGGGGTTTTTTTCCTCTATTAATTGCCAGATGTTTGCATGTAAACAGGATCCCAGTTGCCCAGGAGTTCTGCTCCTGCTGCTTAATGGTACTATCCACCAGCATATACTCTTTGATTCAGCAGAGATACTTAAATCTTAGCTGATTTCCCATCTTCTGTGCTGTGTTTTTAAGATCCTCCTGATTRCATTAAAACAACCATTCCTGCCCAAACACTAAATACTGCAAGTGACCATGAAATGAAATTTCATTGCTCTGTTAGCTTGAGTTAACTCCCATGTAAAGATCAATGTAAATAGCATTTTTTTTTTCCTGTGAGAGTCCAGCGCTCTAGGTGAAAAGAAAACACAAATGAATCCTACAACTGGGGAAAGCAGGAAATCAGTGAGTGTTGTCTTAAGGCCCATAATAGTGTTAAAGAGGAAGGAGGTGTCATTCCAAATAGCCAGACTTTGATACTGACAGTCTATGAACATTTCTGTGGAAAATCAACCTGATGTTATCTTCAACTTGTAATTTATTGCTTGGAATTGGGACTTTCAGGTAGTCAGGGCTAATTTTTTATTTAACGTGTACAGAAACACCTAACTATGTTGATATTAAGCATAAACTTCAGGGAGCAAAACTGATTATGTGTACTTAAAATAAATGGCTCTGCTTTCTGCTTAATCCTTTCCATCAAAGCTGCCTGCTGTAATTCTGGTGCTGCTTTTCTGACTCMAATGTCCAGTACGTGTTTGTGGTGTGGAAACAAGAAGTTTTTGTTTTGGATTTGACACTTTCTTTCGTTTTCGCTAGTTAGTTTATATTCAATATCTTGTTACAGATGCCCAGGGCAGGACTGAAAAGATTCTGGATTAGGTCTATTAGTGCAGGTGTTAAAAGGTTTTGGCTGAATATTAGAYGAGAGTTTCTGGAGGCTCAAAGAGGTCAAATAGCTGGAATTTTAAAATTATATCAAGTAAAGGGTTTGCTCAAAAGTTATTCCCTKTCTGGCCTTATATGCCTAAATGTGAGCCAAATACATTTCAAAAACAGCAAGTGCTGACTTCTGCAAAAAGCACTGAATTTCWAATCCCCATCATAAATATTTTAATCTCAATGAGCTTGATAAGAAAACATTTGAACCTTTCGTGTGTTTTTCCCCCCACACCCCACGTGGTAAAAGTGACGTAGCCACAAGACCTAATCCAGACCTTTTCAGCCCAAAACCGCCAGGTTTTCCGTGACGGGCTCTTCCTGGAGGTGGGATGGGAGCTGTGGCTTCCCAGCTGTTGTCTCAAGAGGGAATTCCCAAGATACTCCCCAYCCTCATCAAGAAACGAACCTCCTTAATTCCATTTTTAATTTATTTTTGTGTATGTACATAATTCATAATTCTATTTAATGTTTATTGCCAAACCGGTTGTTTTCTATTAAAAATATGTTTGTTATCCCCTTCTGCCCTGGTTTCGTTTTGCCTGACGTTTCTTCTCGTAAAAAACAAACCAAAACCACTCAGCTGATTACAGTACGTTATTGTAGTGATTCTACCGCGTTATTCGACGTCCTGCGCCGGTCGCTCGGCGCGGGCTTTGGGGCAAAAACACGGCGAAACGGGGACCGTGCGGCGCAGCCTCCCGCCGCCAGGGGGCGGCGCGGGCAGGAAGCGTCGGGGAGGCAACTTCCGCCGCTCGGCAGCCGGGGCGCTGAGGGCGCGGAATGGCCGCCGTCGCCGCCGTCGTTTAGCRTTGGGCTCGCGCTGCCGCCGTCGTCGCCATGGGCCGCGAGTCCAGGTGAGGGCGGAACCGGCACCGGGACTGGGGCAGCGCGCGGGGGACAACGGGACGCGGCGGGGCCGGCCGGGGCKCCGCGCTCCGGGCCAGGCAGGGGGACTATGTCCGGGCGAGGCCTGGGGCCTTCTCGGGTTTGTTAAAAACACTCCGGACAACGTCCTTAACCGCCCGGCTTTCCTCCTTTTTGTTATTATGATATTATATTTTCTTCTCATGTTCCATTTTAAGCCACGCAGGGTCACGTATCTCCTGGCCTCAGGCACGGGTCTTACTCGGTGTTTAACGGGCTCGCCCCAGGCTGCATGTTTTGAGTTGGAGCTCGGTGCCCGGTGGCTCCTGCCCGGGTTAGGACCCCTCCTAATACCTTTAATTTAGACCCCTCTTAGTACCCTGGAAGTCCCATTACAGCACATGGTAGTTGCAACTGTGGGATTAGTTTCATTCTGGTTAATTAGTTTAATTTTGGGGTCCTATTCCTATGAAACAGCAATGCAACGACAATAGGTATCTTGTGCCCCTATGTGCTGTTGTCTCAGTGCTGCAAAGACATCCTGGATTTAGGTGTATCCAGATGGAGGCAAATGAGCAGGAATTTAAGCATAGCAGGGTTTTTGAAGTGTAGCTGGGGTTTGTGGTGGGGGATCAGAGGGAGCTGTGCCCAGCTCGCACAGGTAGAGCCTCCTGCGCCTCATGCTGGTTAGCCTGGCAGTCTTAGCGGACAAGAGCTCACCGAGGAGGCCCCAATCGGGTGCGTTATCCCATTTGTTGAACYGATCTGTTGCAAGCGGGTTCTGCAGGCCCTGATGCCCCTGAGTGCACCGCCCTCTGATTTGTGCAAGTTTTGGAGGGGCTTTTGAAAGCTGGGATGAGACACCAGCTTCGCTGTGCCCTGCAGGAGTAAATGTACCCGGGGTGGGAGGATAGGGACCACATCACACAGCATCTTARTGGCAGAGAAGGACAAGAAATGGGGGGTATCTGACACTGACAGACGTCCTGCACCTTCGGTCTTGTTGCTGATGGGCAGTATATCCATGGTGCTGCGGCTCTGCATGTGCGCGATACCTAAATATACCAACACACTAAAATAAACTATTATTTTTAGTGCTGATACAGTTGTAATATAATCCTGCCTGGTAAAGAGGAAAAGGAAAGAGAGAAGCCAAGGGCTTGAGGCCATAGACTTGACGTTTTGCTGTCTTTGCTTTTTCCTGCTTTCCACATTTTACCACCAGGCTGGTGGGATGAAAGGGTCTGTGGATTACAAGAGGGCGAAGGAGGGGATTTTTCTGATATTCAGGTGGAAAATCAAGCGTTGGGGGAAGTGGATAGATGGACCAGTGCAGGTCCATCTAACTTGTACACTGAGAGAAAGAGTTTTGAGGAGGAATCCTAGCMCTATTCCATCCCACGGTTTGCCTGGGACAAGCAAATTAGTGAGGAAAGGAGATGTGCRTTTCCATGAGAGCCCCTTAAAGCCCTGCTAACTTCTCAAGAGTTTTGTTGTGACGTTTGATGGCCTTACGGGGTGCCTTGTGGTGCCTGCATCAGAGAGGCTTTCACCATTGCTGCGTTGTGTGTGCTCCTGTTTTTATGTTCCTTTGATTGCAGTTTGATTGTTTTTCCCCTTCATCAGCACGTTTCTGAAAGGACTTCTTTTTTTTTAGCTTGATATAGCAAAACTAAAAAAAATAAACGTAACAAAAATTTGACCAAGTAATCCAATATTGGGAATGTGTGCGTATTAGCTTTGCAAGAGTATTACAGAATGTTTTGAAATTGAATAAATCCAAGAAATTAAGATAAATGGGCTATTTTGCTACWCATGTAAATGTGACAAATACATCTTTTGATAGCATTTTTTTTTTTTTCTTGTACTCATGTTCTTTTCACTTCTGAATTTACAAACCAGGCATTATCGGAAGCGCTCCGCGTCACGCGGGCGCTCTGGTAGCCGATCTAGGAGCCGCTCTCCATCGGACAAGAGAGGGAAACGTGGGGACGACAGGCGCTCCAGGAGCAGAGATCGGGAACGCAGGCGGGAGAGGTCGCGCAGCAGGGACAAGAGAAGGTCTCGATCGCGCGACAGGAAGCGTCAAAGGTAGGAGCTGGGAAGCCCACTGGATACAGATAAAAGTGCCAAGCGCCTGCATGTGGATTTTCCTTCTGTATAATTGGTTATTTTGGTGTTGTTTATGATAGATTTTACTCTGYGTAGTTTGCTTTCACTTATTAGATGGCATCTAGGTGCTAGTGGAGGAGTTTGTAAACTTGTAGTGTCCTTGAACGGTGTTAGATTCCTTTCACAACCTATTCCTTCACATCAGGCTAAGATTATGTTATGTTGTGCTAAATAAATGTAAATTTTCTCTGTGGTAGACGTTCAAGAAGTAGAGAAAGGGAACGGAGCAGGGAGAGAAGAAGATCCCGGAGCCGAGAGAGAAGACGCTCTAGAAGCAGAAGTAGAGGGAGACGGTCTCGATCCCCTAGTCCAAGCAAGAACAAGAAAACAGAAAACAGGTATTTGTGTTCCCTAATCACTGTGTTTTGTTGCCACGATATCAGTTGTAAAACTGTTGGTAGCCAGACGAGAATCAGGAGGTAAAGCAATGTGAAGATTTGATTTGTGAAAAAAAAAAAAAAAAGAAAATATTCAGCAAATTCTCTATTATGATCTTTTGCATTACTTAAGGTGCCTTTCTGGATCAAATGTGTGCATATTCCTTACRTGAAGGGTTCTGAATACTAATATATGCATGTATTTAATTGGTTCTCCTGCAGTGTGATGCGAGAATGTTTCTGTTTAAAAAAGATCCAAGCCTTGGTTAACAGCTAAAGTTGTGGCACCTAGAACCTAAAGAAGACAGTTAATTTCAGAGTCACTCAACCTCATTCTGAGGTCTTGTAGTGCTTTGCTGCTGTCTCTTGGTCCAGTATGTAATGCTCCAGTAAATAATATTTTGTGCCCAGCATGTATTAGCAATTTGATAAAATACAGGCACTCTCTGGCATGTGCTAAGGACATTATCAGTTGCTTTGCTTACAGAGACTGTTTACTTAAAAATAATTGTAGAATGCAAATATTTTCTAGTGCTTGTATACTTTATGATCATCATTGCCTTTATGATCGTCACCTTGTATGCCTGACAGTGCTTCACTTTAAGCTTTGTTTTCTTTGTTTTTATTATAGTTTAGATGGCTTGATGAGCATAAGAAATTATGAAGTGCTATAAATCACTGGTGAATACTAATATGAGCTTTAAGGGCTACTAGTTGTGCCTCAGCTCAGTGTCTCATCCATTTATTTCACAAAAGATGTTCTTGATAGTTGTGCAGAAAGATGAATTATGTAGCATAACGCTTCAGATCTTAATTAAGCACAAGAAGTCTCCCTTGGTAAAGCTGTCACCTGTTTCTTATCTCCTGTTTGTTGAGTGCTCTGAGTGAGCAATATAGAATACATCTATTTCTTCTTCTTTATTTAATTGGAAGTCTGTAAGGATAATAAAATCTATGATACGTATAAAATTAATGCTCGTCTGCACATTTTGTCAGAAGGATGTGRTGTTTAAGTCTTTCAGCCAGTACTCAAGGATATGTTCAAAATTCCAGGGCARGGTGCTAGATCACTTTACATTTCTCTAGAAATACAGTAGACGGATTTTWTTCAAAATTGCTTTTCTACATTTCTAAATGCTATCTTTGAGGATGTTTAAAATGAACTGTAGAACCACTAGAGTATCACTTGCAAGGGTTCTGGAAATGAAGTCTGCAACTTTATGAAATCTGTAAAGAAATGAGAAGAACAGAACTCAACCATGTGCATTAATGCGTAGTTGTAATAAATTGTACATTTCTGGCAGATAGAGGAAGTAATTCCATGAAATTGAAAGGTTCTTTGGGAGGCAAAATGTGCTTTGGAAACTAGTAAAAACCAGAATGCAGTTCATGGTGTTARTAGCATTGTTTCTGTCCAGGATGTGTATTCTCCTGAGAAAAGCCAGAACTCTCTTAAGTCTGATACAAGTAATCTTTGATCTTGCATTTTAGATCAAGATCTAAAGAAAAAACTGATGGTGTGGAAGTTTCTAAAGAAAAGAAAAAAGAGAAAGATGACAAAGAAGAAGAAAAGGAAAAAGATGCTCCTCCATCTACTGTGGCCAGTGAGGTAATGATCTTACAATTTTTTTATTAACCAATAGATTCTTCTAGTAACAAAAGAAACYCCCATCTTAGCTCTGACCAAAATCACTGAATTAAAGAGTTAGTTACTGTACTCTCTTCAGCAGCATAGACTACTGTTAKGATGTAGGCTTTCAGCTCTTGGCATGAGGAATGTTTTTCTCAGCTCAAGATTTCAAGTTGTTTACCCTGCAAACCATAAGAAGGTATGAAGGATATCTCATTTTTCACATTCTAGGTGTTGATAGGGGAGCTGAACAATCTCTTGGTCACTGGAACTTGGCAGGAATCAAAGAACAAAAGGAAAGATAAGCTTAATTTGCGAGTGTCGTGTTATGGAAAGATGTGTCTAGGTTAAAAATTCCTGCATTAGTAATTTTAATCAATTCTTCTAAAACTAGCACTTTCACCCTTTTTATTAACAGTGGCAACCCTGTCAGTGAGGGCACCCCATACTTAAGCAATCTCAGTTTTGTTTCACTCGAAGGACTATTGGATATAGAGGGTAATGTAATAATTGTTCAGCTTTTTAAGGATCAAAAGCAAAGACAAATTGAAACTCACTGTTGTAGAATATTTGTCCTAGTAAGTAAAGTGTAATTCCTTAAGGAGTAGTTATTTGAAAACTTGTATGCCTGGTGTTACCTTGAAAAATAACACAGAAAATTACATTTCTAATTTGAAAGTGTTATTGTTGATCTCAGTATTTTWCAGTTACTTCTAATATTACAAGTTTATGGATGTCCAGACTTGTGCTGCATGCTGAAACAACGCTCACATGGATCTGAAGAAATGTTCTGTCTGATGGAGCATAGACTAAAACCAGTAGCCGATAACTTTCACTTTTTTTTATTTTTCTCTTTAATTGCAGAACTTTGATCAGAACAAACTAGAAGAAGAAATGAGAAAACGAAAAGAAAGAGTGGAGAAGTGGAGGGAAGAGCAACGGAAGAAGGCTATGGAAAACATAGGAGAACTGAAAAAGGAAATCGAAGAGATGAAACAGGGGAAAAAGTGGAGTTTAGAAGATGATGATGGTATTTAATTTAAAATATATCACAGTTAAAATACATTTGTTACTATTTTTTGTGTGTTTTTTTTCAGAATGTGAGCTGTGAAACAGCATAAATCTAGTTATGACTTCACATTGTTAATCTCAATTGTATCTTAAACTAAGTGGAGGAATTTGGGTGAGGAAAAATGCAGTAATAAAACTGGAGAGTTAATTATATGGGCACAGAAATAAATTAATACACATGTGAATCCTTTGCTGTTTCCGTCTCTTATTCCTGCTCTTTTTACTTATATTAGATGATGAAGAGGAAACTGCAGAAGGAGAAAAAGAAGGCAGTGAGGTTGAAGACGAAGAATTAGACCCTTTGGATGCATATATGGAAGAAGTTAAAGAAGAAGTCAAGAAGTTCAATATGAGAAGTGTGAAAGGTGGAGGTGGGAATGAAAAGGTAAAATCACATGTTAAGATATATGATATTTTTCATTTAAAAAGAGTTTTACTGTCTKAGTATGAAAAAAACTCAAAGGGTAGAAATACACAGAAAAAGCAGGAAATAATTTAGAGAAGGTGGGCGTAAAATAAATCTGACTTTAGTTCCATGTTTTTATCAAGCTATCAACATTATCCTGTTAAAATTTTATCAAAGGAAGCGAGGAAAAAAACATAGTATGTTCAGAAATGTATGCATTCCTTATGTTTTACATAGTATTTCTTTTGTTTTATAACACATTATTTTTTTCTCTTTTTTTTTCTTTTTTTTTTTTTTTTAAAGAAAACTGGACCAACTGTTACCAAAGTAGTAACTGTGGTGACAACTAAAAAGGCAACTGTAGAAACAGAAAAGAAGAAAGGGGAGCTCATGGAGAATGACCAAGATGCAATGGAGGTAATGGAAGGGTCTTGTATGGCAGTTATGCTTTTTTTTTTTTTTTTGGTGCTGATGGGWGGTAGATGTTCTTGCTTTACCATTAAGGAAAGAATAGAAAAGAGTTTCAGTCTGTCTAAGGCTACAGGATACTACACCAAGTTACATGTTCCAACAAACCCCAAGTATCATAAACCTATTTATAAGGCTCTAAGCATTCTGTGTTATGTGGGCTCTAAATAACAAATGTGCTTTGATGGGATTAGATGATAAAGTGGATAGGTCCACAAGGGCAGATCAATATGAATATTGAATTATAACATAAAACAGTTGGTTGTGCCATGGTGTCGCGGGCCTGAAGGGTGTTTTAATGGTATATTATGCACAACTATCTGGGAGGGCTTAGGGAGGCATCCTTGGCCAAGTTGTAGACTATATACCCATGTAGCTGACCCTGGGTCATGCTGTACTCCATRCAGTTGTGCTGTGTGTAGTACCAGACTAGTTTAAAGGTGGATTGGGAGCATCTTTTGGAACTATGACTGCACTCGGACATGAATAACTCAATCGAATGCGGCTGCTCAATCTATTGTTGGTTGGTTTTGTTGTCTTGGTGGGATTTTTTGTTTGTTGCTTTTTTAATGTTTTTTTTTCTTTAATGTTTTCTTCCTGATACTGCTCTTAATATGTAGCAGTGATTATTTGTAAACGACAAAGCTTGTCTAGTTGTTAGTTTTCTTGACATTAGGAAAGTGATGTAGAACATGGTGAAAGTTAGGAAAGTGAGGAAAATGAAATAAATGGATAAAAGAATGTTTGAGACTCGTACATGAGAGTAAGTTTTCAGTATGGATTCTAAATGAGGGAAGAAGGGCTAAATGTAACTTCTGAATAAARTTCTTCTATAAATGAAAAACCAGAACCTCTCAGAAAATGGTTCACAGTAACTAATATGCTAAATGTAATTATACAGTATTCCTCAGAGGAGGAGGAGGTTGATCTTCAGACTGCCCTGACTGGCTATCAGACCAAGCAGAGAAAGCTACTGGAACCGGTGGATCATGGAAAGATAGAATATGAGCCCTTCAGGAAAAACTTCTATGTTGAAGTGCCAGAACTAGCTAAAATGACTCCAGAAGGTAATGCCAAAAACAGCTGGAACATCTTGGGTACTGCTAAAGAAGAGTGTCTTCCAGGTTTTTATGTTCAAGGAAGCAGCCAGTTCTCTTGGGATATAAGGATAATTTTTGAAGAAAGAAAAGAAAAATCATTGTTCCTTCAGGACTTCAGAGTAACTTTGAAGAGAATTTAAAGGCAAGAGGGGATTCTTTGGAGCAACTTGATAGAGAAAAAAACGCTAAATCAGTTACATCACATTATTGTTAATAAGTTTGCATGATTACACGCAAGGTTTTGAGTGAAAAATTTACCCAAATCTTTGCCCATCTACCTTGTATCTATATGTAACAATCTAAAAGCTGTTCTTCTGGAGCTAATAGAATTAATATTTCATGTTCTGAGACAGATCAAGAACATTTTAGTCAAGGTACTAGAGAAATTCCACGTTCAACTGCATTGTAATGCAAACTCTCTTTCAGAGGTGAATGTGTACAGACTGGAATTGGAGGGAATTACAGTCAAAGGAAAGAGCTGCCCCAAACCAATAAAAACTTGGGTACAATGTGGTATTTCCATGAAGATTCTCACTGCCCTCAAAAAGTAAGCAGTTCTTGGACTGTGTCATGTCTCATTTATCTTCAATGTGATCTCTGATGTGTTTATAAGAGAATATTTTTTCTTTATTGTTTAATTTAGCATGCACCATCTTTGTAGATGATACATGCACAGTCATCAGAATGGCTTTCACTCAGCATTGAACTGTTGTTGTGAACTATTATACGTTTTACCATTTGTAACTTACATTTTTTGCTCATTTTTGAGCTCTGTTTTTTTGAATGGCACTGATTTATATACAAATATGAATATATATATATATATTTCAGCAGGACTTAAGATTTGACAGATATTAATCACAATTTTGTTCTTCTAATGTCTTTTCCTTTCTTTAAGACATGGCTATGAAAAGCCCACTCCCATTCAAACACAGGCTATCCCAGCAATTATGAATGGACGTGACTTGATTGGCATTGCTAAAACGGGAAGTGGAAAAACTATTGCATTTCTTTTGCCTATGTTTAGACACATTATGGATCAGAGGCCATTAGAAGAAGGAGAAGGTCCTATAGGTAAAAAAACTTTTGTTTTTAGAACCGTGATTTAAATAAATATAAAGTTGTGCATATCCTTTAGAAGGTTCTTTAGTTCTTTTGATGGCGTTAGAGAGGAATGTTTACTTAAGTTTGATCACAGAAATTTCAGTAGCTAATAATTTTTTAGAACTGTTACTCAAACTAAGGGATGTAAATGCAAGTAAATACAGGGCTTTAAGAGCACTTACATACCCATATGTCTGGAAGGGGGGCTGTACTTCCTGATTTTTCAAAGCTTTCACTAGGTTTCCACGCCATCTTTGCACACTTAGCTCTCCTGAAATTGTGTTTTTTAAAAATACACACAAATAAATTATATAGTAATAAGACTTAACAGAAATGCTTTAATCTTCACTACAAGGGGGTTTATTCTATCATGTAAGTAACAGCATATCTTACATTATTGTGAATGACAAGAATKCCTTTTTTTCAGCGGTCATTATGACACCTACTCGAGAGTTGGCTTTGCAGATCACCAAGGAGTGTAAGAAATTCTCAAAAACGCTTGCACTTCGAGTTGTCTGTGTGTATGGAGGAACAGGAATCAGTGAACAGGTAAACAAGTGAAATAACTTATTTGTCAAATATCTCTCATCTGTTTTTAGTTAATGTGACTTTCATAGTGAATACAGTTCTTTCCTCTTTCCCATAGATCCAATCCTTGTTTGTAGCTTTTGTTCTGGATTTTCTCTATGTGAATGGTAGTGCAAAAAGCGTTAGCATTTCCACTTAATTTAGATCTTATAAAGCAGAGAATCTCCCTCTACCCTGTAGAGTGTACATCGTTTACATGTTTGGCAGTGACTTATCAGCACTGATTTTGAATGTAGAACAGTGCCTTGGGATTGTCATAGAGCCATCTTGCTGTGTGTGCCTGACAATTATTCTTCCATGTGCAAACTGCCAGCATAAAATGCTTTAAGGGAACAGGAATGTAGAGTGCTTTCATGGTGGTCTTGAAGATTCTTGAAGTCTGGTCCTTGAAAGTTTGAGATTGTTTCTTCATGTCTATGTATTGAACTTGGCAGTAATTAAGCCATTTGTGTGATGTGACATTTTGGAAATAATTGAGACAAGAATTGTATTCTAAAGGGGGGAGGTGGAGTTCAGTTATTGGTGGGGTTGGGCAGAAACTCTTAACCTTGTTTTGTTACCTTACCAAGTAATACTTGTTAGCCTAATTTGGAGATGAATTTGGGGGGATATTTTCTTCCCTTCCATTTGTGGAAACTACAGCAAGTAGTTCTGTGACCATGTGTGATGGAACATAGTTTGTTACCAGTAGTGAATACATCAATAGTCCCTAAGGCTTTCTTATAGGTCTTTAACTATACAGAAATCATATCCTCATTAAAAATGTACTTCTAATGATTCTGACACTAGGTTGTCAGAGGTCATTCTTTTACATAGCAAAGTCTTTCAAAGAAATCAATACAGAGAGTCTTTAAAAGAAGCCATTTGCAGTGATAGAAGAGTTATATTAAAGTGACAAAAAACATTGCAGATTGAAGTATTCTTTCTAAAGACACACATCTTGTATTGAATAAAAATACTTCTAATGTTTTGTTAAATTAAGTTTACTGTGTTTTAAAATCAGATAGCTGAACTCAAAAGAGGTGCTGAAATTATTGTTTGTACACCTGGACGTATGATTGACATGTTAGCAGCTAACAATGGTGAGTAGAAAACCTTCTCCTATGGAGAACTTATATATTTGTTGTGTAATTCTAACAAATTCAAAAGATCATGTATTTTGATAAATGGTCTTATGGAATTTTCTTATATCTCTTCAGGCTGCACTATCTAGCTGTTGAGAATATTTAGCGCTACTAATAGCTCTAGTTGTTTATTGGTTTGATTTTGGTGGGGGGAGATAGGAATTTTTAAATTCCTGCAGAGTTTCTGAGAGTGTTTATGACTTAAAACGTGCTGCTACATTTTTTTTTTTAACACTTCAGGTTATTTAGACAAAGGTCAATTTACATAGCAGTTGCCTATTTTGACTGCTCATTCATCTTTCATTATCATTAGTCCAACTCAGCAGTTACCCATTTTTACTCAGAGTCTCTGACTCTGTGTTCATGTGYTGATTAATAGAAAACCCAGCTCTCCCTAAATGAGTGTGTAAATGTGAAAGAACTGCCCTTACACCGAATACTCAGGTTGATTAAACTGAGACACTGCAGCTTTAAGAGGTTTTGTCCTAGTGTAACCATTGCATGCTTATTAGATAAAGTTTTATTATTAAATTATTCCACATCAAAACCTCTACTAAACTGTTGACATTATTTAACTTCTGTGGAAAAAGTACCTTCAAGACATATAGAACTGGGCTTCCAAGACTTAAGTCGTCAAAGGTAGGTACATTAATGCTGTTCCCAAGTAATTTTAGGAAGTTATTATTTGGGGATGAAGGTCTTAATATGTTAAATAGCTATATAGATTTTTAAGGCATAGTTAAGAAATACTTGTTTTCTTACTTAACTGTCAATTCAGTATCTTAAAATAATGCAGCACTAAATCTCTGAAAAATAATTTGAGGACTCAGCTACAATTAGCTGAAGTAGCAAGTACCAAATTCTGTTTTAGCTTGATAAGTCTTGAGTGATGGTGTAGAAAATGTRGAAATTCTGCTTCCGTTCTGAGAGCACTCAACAACGTCCTTGCACTTGAAATCAAAAGTGTCCGTGTGTATTGTATTTTTTCGAGAAAGTGATTCTTAAATCCTTCAGTTAAAAGCTTCTCACAAATGGGAACCTCTTCTAGCTATYTATCTGGGAAGGGTGTCAATTATCTCACCCATGGTCATTTCAAAATGTTAACATACACAACKTGCTTATTTTGCTTCCAGCTGTCCCACAATCTGGGGTGGTTCTTATTTTTAAACTTAGTAGCTATGCTGGGTAGCTTTTGATCTGTATATATCCGTTTTGAACAAAACTGCTTATTCTATATTATGCATAGCCTTAGCAGTTGACTAGAACTAGTTTGATTATCCTCAAATAGTTGTTTCTAGCTCTGAGGAAGCGATAAAATGTATACAAGGAATTTTTCTGAGGCTGCAACAGTTAGCACTGGACTTTGCCTTCCACACATGCGCTGTAATCTCTAATATGTTTTTTTCTAGGTGGCGCTGTCAGATAATGGCTGATGTGGCTCCTTGCTTCATCTCAGTCTTAGTTTTATGATGTGTTTTGGCGAGGGCTGTTTTCTGAATTTTACAGGTTCTTCTGGCCCTATGATGGTATGCAAGAGAAGAGTTTGACAAAATAAAGGGCCTTATGCATACTTACACATTTCCCAGAAAGTAGATGTGATTAAAATGAGAAATTAAAATTCACCTTCAGTGAATTTTTTAAAAAAAGTAATTAATGTGTTTTTTAGAAGATAGTGAGAATATTATAACAGTTTAAAAAGATTACTCCTGAGGGAAACTAGCTTTCCATTTGATTTTGTTTCCCATGTGTTTTTTCCTCTCCTTTCACAGGTCGGGTGACCAACCTCCGCCGAGTCACTTATGTTGTACTTGATGAAGCAGACAGAATGTTTGACATGGGTTTTGAGCCTCAGGTAATTAATGACATGAGTGACATTCCTGCAAGGTGTTATTTTCTCACGTAGAGGATTTAGCAAGAATCTGTGTTATTTTTTCTTTAGATATCAAGTGCTTGTTCATTAAGATGTTTTGTYTATGAATGACAGTTTAAAACAACTCTTTTAATTAGCATCACAAGTTTTGATTTTGATAGACTTTTATGTCCTCTAGAGTTTCATGCTGCTATTCAACCTCTTGTCGAGCCTAGCATGTTTTGCTTGTCTTCCAGTGGCAACRCCAGGGTCCAAAGATAAAACCTATAAAGAAATATTTAGTGTTGTATGTGATTTAGATGACTTCTAGTTTTAGAGAAGACTGCTCGGTACMTGTGTTAAGTTCAATTCCAGCACGCTGGTATTAACCAGAAACGTTCTCTCAAACCAGGTCATGCGCATTGTAGACAACGTCAGGCCTGATCGTCAGACTGTCATGTTCTCTGCTACCTTTCCCAGAGCTATGGAGGCTTTAGCTCGGAGGATCCTGAGTAAACCCATAGAAGTGCAGGTTGGAGGCAGAAGTGTTGTCTGTTCTGACGTGGAGCAACACGTTGTGAGTATCACACATCTCCTCATCTATATTGTGATATGCAGGCAAAAGAGTATTTCCAGCAATATTAAACATAAATATAAAATAAATATACCAAGGTAATTTTTATTTCTCCACTTCGGGTGCCCTTGCTGAACATAAGCTCACATTTTTTCTATTTATTTCACTCTGTTTCTTGTCATCAGTTTGACATGTTGTCTTGAAAAATTAACACATTCATATAAATATTCACATATATGAAGTCCTTTTATGCTGATAAGATTGGGGAGGTACAATCTTTTGCTGTAAGGAATGTCATATTAAAAAAAGCAGGTTTTACAAAAATTCTCTTCTCTGTATTTTCTTTTCCAGATTGTGATAGAAGAGGAGAAAAAGTTTTTGAAGTTACTTGAGCTACTGGGACTCTATCAGGAGAAAGGCTCAGTTATCATATTTGTAGATAAACAAGAACATGCTGATGGTCTGTTAAAAGATTTAATGAGAGCTGCTTATCCCTGCTTGTCTCTTCATGGAGGTAATGTTAACAGCTTCAAATTAGAATTTTGGTATTTTTAATTACAGAGAGATATTTCTATATAGTACCTTTTTAGAGTATTTCTTCCAAGCAAGTTTTGCTTTGCAGTTTCAAACAGACATCAGAACCTTCCTTATATATTCTTTGCTGTTGCATATGTCATGTCATCGGATACCAAGTCCTGTCTCTGTGCAAGGGCTTTGTGAACTGAGAATTGGCATCTCTGGCAATACTGTCTCCTATGCTGCTTGCCATTGCCAAACCACTCAGAGGAGCATTTTTTAGGGAGCATTATGTGACTTTTTTGAGATCCCACAATACTAGCAGTTGTTTTACTATTCTAAAGTAGTGATGTAAATGAAGGAGTAAGAGGAAATCTCTCCAGAATATTGTCCATCCTAGAATATTTCTTTACGTAGTGTTCTTGAAAATACAGCAGCAAGTAAGCACAAAATGACATTCCTTTTTTAGTGCAAGAAAGCTAATGCAAAGGAATAAGCAGCAGAGCTCAACTGTTCTCTCTGGTTTCTTGCAGGTATTGATCAATATGACAGGGACAGCATAATTAATGATTTCAAGAATGGAATTTGCAAACTTCTGGTGGCCACATCTGTAGCTGCAAGGGGCTTGGACGTAAAACAATTGATGTTGGTGGTCAATTATAGTTGTCCCAACCATTATGAGGATTATGTGCACAGAGCAGGTCGAACTGGACGAGCTGGCAATAAAGTATGTAAAATTGGTTGCCTGTTTTTGTGTTTTGCTGAAATTTTTGCCGTGTTTATTGTTGATGAGATGTTCTCAAKGGGTAGCCACAGAGGACAGTATTTCATATGTTTCAGTGGAAAGAGGGCTTTCCTTTAGAATGTCTTTAAGGTTTTTAGAGAGCTCATGGGTGAAATACAGATTGAATTCTAATACTAGAGAAACTGCAGTCTACAAATTCTTCTGATGCATGGTTGTCCTTTTGAATTCCATTTTGTAGCTGAAAAATATATTTTCACTCTTGGAAATCTGCTATACTAATGTGTTCAGTTTTACTTTTCAAACTTATAACCATGATGAGATTGAAGGGAAAGACTTCTTTTAGAAAGGAAAGGAAATACTTTTACCAGCTGTGATCGATCAATTCCTTATCAGTTTCTTGAGTAATGACATTATTTGTTCTATATTCTTGCTAAGATAAAAAAAATAAATACAACATACATGAATGTCATGACTGTATCTGTTGACCAAAACAATACCATCTGTGCAAAAGTGCTTCAGTTAAGTTAAAATGTCTTTATAGATTTTTTTTTTTTGCCTTTTTAAAAATTAATTTTGTCTAGGGATATGCATACACGTTCATAACGGAGGATCAAGCACGGTACGCTGGTGATATCATTAAGGCTTTGGAGTTGTCTGGGAATCCAATTCCTGCCGACTTGGAGAAGCTCTGGGCTGACTTCAAAGACCAGCAGAAGGCTGTAAGTACTACGTGATGGGGGAAAGGCCAACTGTATAAGTGGCACTTTGGCTCTTATCAAAATTCCCATAAAAGCTCTTTCCCAGCACTCGTGTTATTTCTGCAGCGCTCTCCATCAGAGGATCTTGTTTATGCTGAAAACGTTGACTTCAAAGTTTTTCACATAAGAATAGATTTCTTTTTTACGCTGTTTGAGGGAAACACAAAATCCGAATGGTTTATTGTTTCTGTCTGCAGAACTAACATAACTTTTGCATTGCACTGCATTGTGAAATAGTTTTTAAATTTGGAAGAGCTTAGTGCATGCCCTCATATTTGTATATTTGTTTTTCCAAATAAATAACTTCAAAGTAATATGTATGTTTCCATAATTACTTTATGAGTATTGGAAATGGGTTGCAAGATTTGTATTTGAGTATAAAAATACACTTTTTTGTTTTTAGGAGGGAAAGATGATTAAAAAAAGCAGTGGATTCTCTGGCAAAGGTTTTAAATTTGATGAAACRGAGCAGGCTTTGGCTAATGAAAGAAAGAAACTACAGAAAGCAGCTCTTGGCTTGCAAGATTCAGATGATGAAGATACAGCTGTTGATGTAAGCATTTGAAAATAGATAAGTTCTCCAAGGATTTCTTGTGTCATCTTTTTTTTTTCCCTCCAGTAAATTACGTAACACTTTGCAGAAAGCATGGATTTTTGTTCCTCCATGTCTTATGCTACTGACTTAATTAGTTGAATTCTCTGAGTAGGTCCCTACATTCTTTGATGTGAACATCTTGAGAGAATGCTCCCAGCTTGCTGGGATTTTATACTTGAAATGGTACAACATTTATCTTCGTAATGTCAATCTTCTTTGTTGTTTATTTTTGTGAAATGTGAAGTAAATCCATTTGCTAAGTTGTCGAAACCTTTTCCTGATTATTTGATCATCTGCTGTTTTTGCAAACTAAGTGTATCTTAGTGTTTTCTTTCTTTAGAGTGATAAGATTATCTAATGGTAAAGGCAATGATCTAATTATTGTTGTTTTCTTTAGATTGATGAACAAATTGAAAGCATGTTCAATTCAAAGAAAAGAGTAAAAGACATGGGAACGCCTGGAACATCAAATGTTCCTACACCATCAGCTGGTAATGCAGAAAAATTGGAAATTGCTAAAAGATTGGCTTTGAGAATCAATGCTCAGAAGAATCTTGGAGCAGAGGCACAAGTATTTGTCCCTTTCCACTTCAAGGTCAGACTCTTTACAGAACTATCTTCATTTTTTTAAATAAATGTCATATAGAATATTTTAATATTTCTTAACTGCTTTTTTATTTAGCTCTTCCTTGCAGTAATAATGTACTGCATTATTTAGCTCATCTGTGCTGGGCTAGCTTAGTGATAAATTGTAGGATTTGTACTGATCTGCTAATATGCTTAATACAAAACTGGAAGTTCTTTTTTCTGTCCTGGCACCAAGGGTTAACTGTGTAATTTTATCAGTAGAGAGTTACAATTGGTTGCTTTAGCAGCCCTGCAGAACATCCTTCTCTGCTGAGGCGTACAAGGCACAATCCATTTGGACTTAGGTTAATGTGGTCTGGAAGCTCCAATGGTATTTTGTGTTGAATATTCTGAAGCAAGTAAGAAAGATCTTAAACAAGATGAAGAAAATCTTTGGTATGCAGGTGTGACAGAGGTACTGAGAAGAAGGAAAGAGGAGAAAAAGGTTTTTTAAAGGTGAATTTATTAGATGGACATTCAGGATATGTCAAGACCTTTAATGAAACCCGCATTCTGCAGAAGTCAGGCTTGTATAGGACTTCTTTTAGCTATCTTGTTTTGAATGTGTTCCTTTTCTTTTAAACAGGATGTGATGCAGCAGGCTACAAACGCTATCTTGAGAGGAGGCACAATTCAAGCTCCTACTGTATCTGCCAAGACTATTGCAGAGCAACTGGCTGAAAAAATCAATGCTAAGCTCAATTATGTACCCATAGAAAAGCAGGAGGAAGAGAAACAGGATGGAGGACAAAACGAATCCTTCAAGAGATATGAAGAAGAACTGGAGATCAATGACTTCCCACAGGCAAGTCACCATTTTAGTATGATTGAATTTGAATGACCATTATTTAACAAAGACTCCCTTTACAGCTTAGACTATGATTATTCCAATTTTTTTTTTCAGAAATTGAAATTGAAATTTTGTTGAAATTACTACATTTTGTGTGATTACTTCACAGCTTGTAGATGAAAACAACTAATTCTTATCATGAAGAAATCTTTTCACCCTCAGCCACTGATTTCTTTCACATCCACATCTTCTTACTCCATTAGCTTTTGTTTTGAAGACCCTGTTACCGTGACTCCTGTGCTGCTTCTTGCTTTGTCATTATCTGAGTCTTCTTCCCTGCAGTCCATTGCTGCTCTAACCTGCCCTGTCTGTTCCTCTGAGGATCTAAGTCACACAGAATTGAGCACAAAGTCTTGTACAGATCTTCAAGGCGCTTCCTCCTTTGCCATATTTTATCAAGCTGTTACATTATCAGTTGGTTACCCTTCCCTCTCAGAAATCCTCTTAACTCTATTCTTAAGCTGTGTCTCATACATAGAACATGGTCTATCTAGACTTAACATTTTGCCAGGGATCCTTTTAGCCCTATGAAGATAAGCTTGCTGGCTACAAAACACTGCCAGCTGCTTATGGCTAGACTGGAGGTCACTGTTCTGCTATCTGTACACTCGCATGTACAAATAAGCAGTTTGTAGATCCTCAAATTCCTTGTAGAGCTGCACCAAGGGAAAAAAAATCCATACCTCCTTTAACTGTTTTGCTCTCTGGCATTCTTTGTTCTTCAGTGTTTTTTCTTTTTTTTAAAAAAAAAAGAAAATTAAAAAGCTGAAATATAAGTGTCAATTTACCATTGAGAATCATCATTGCTACTTATGACCCTGGAAAATCTCTGTAAGTCTTCCAGGAACTCATATTTTATTGTATGTGTGCTTAAGTGCTTAACACCGTGCAGAGCAGAGATGCCAGAGACTATTCTAGAGTAAGTAAAATAATCACCAGAAGCTACTTAAAGCAAGAGTGAAAGCTGATTGTGAGGCTATTTCTGATACAATTACAGTGCAACCACTTAATACCACCGTGTGTTGCAAGACATGCATAGTTTAGCCTTCCTTATGGTATATTTTGCCTTATTTATGGGTGCAGTGATTTCTGARAGTGAGAGTCATGCTGGTGTGGCATCTCCTGTGCAGAATAAGTGTAACAGGAAACTTTTGATCCAGGCCCATGCATCTGGCCTTCTGAGGCTGTATTCCAAATCTGGCTTCTGGAAGAGCAGTTGCTTGAGGTACGAGGTATGAGATGTTTGCTCAACCTACCAGAAGTAAGAAACATAGCAGGGGCTTTATGGTGATGGTTCTTTCTGTTAGAAATAGCAGTGCCTTCGCACAAAGACGCTGTGAGCTACTCTAGTCTTGTTGTCAATTCTTCACCTCTGTATGCAAGAGCTCCCCAGGAGTTACAGAGGACAGAAAACAATCGTCTCAGTCTAGAAATAACTTCTAATAAAGTAAGAGTGTTTTGTAATCATTTCATTTTCTGAACGAATGGGATACTTTCATAATTCTGAAGTATTTTTGAGGATATTATTGAGATTTGTGACAATTAGTATTCAGAAAGCAACTGGCAATATTTATTTCTTAGTCTTTATTTATGGAAAATAATTTTAACAGTTACTTATTTCTGTCTTCAACTACTGGACTGTGTAGAATTAAGCAGAATTTATTTTTGTTAAATGCAGCTACTTGCACTTGTTAACAGCATATATTTTCCTTTGAGGTCTACTTCTGTGCAAAGATTGCTGAATAAAATACCTTTTAAGTGCTACTTCAGACAATCATAAGGAAAAAAAATACAGCTTTTAAACTTGCAGTGTAGCCAAATAGGAGGAGAGCTCTTGCTTTGGTAGTGCTGTATATCCACTTTCTTTTCTCTGCCTTCTTAATTTTTTCTTGCTGACATAAGTTCTTTTTAATACCTTCTCTTTAAAAGGTGGATTGAAATTTAATTGGTTATTTTAAGAACAGAAAGACATGACTGTATTTTGCAGTGGCATATAGTTGTTCATCATAAATGTCAAGTACCCCTTGGATTCCCATTTTGTGTGGTGCCTTTGCCCTCATTCATTCTGCCACATCCTTCACCTTGCAGACTGCCAGATGGAAAGTTACATCCAAAGAGGCTCTGCAGAGAATCAGTGAATATTCTGAAGCTGCTATCACAATCAGAGGAACTTACTTCCCTCCGGGCAAGGAACCCAAGGAAGGAGAACGGAAGATTTATTTGGCTATTGAGAGTAAGTATTCCCTATAAATATAGTTCTAGTTTGGCAGCTAGGCATAAAGTCTTTCAAGTCATAATCCTTAGATGCTCAATTGCAGACTGACCAAATAATATAATAATTACAGAAACATTCAGTTATCTTAGTACACTCTATAAAATGGACTGTTGAGACTGCTTCTGAAAAGATTGATAAGAACAAAGATGTTGYCTGTGCTACTGTGAAATTAGGGAAAAAATGGAGTCTCTCTCTTTCTTTTTTTTTCTTTCTCTCTCTCTCTCTAAGAGGCTAAGAGCATAAGAGATTACATCAGGTACCAACAAATACTTYGCATATCTTGGGATGTTTGTGGAATTCTCCACTGTGGTTGGGAGTGTTTCTCAAAAAAAACTCTAATCTTAAGTATTTCTGGATAATAAATTGTGGCTATGAGTTTTAAGTATCTTTCTTAAAACCAAATCCAACCTAGCTGTGGCAATCTACACAATACTAAGGTTCATCAACAGATGGCTGAGGATATCTGTAAAGTCTTACAGATTTTTTGAAAATACCCAGCAATGTTAATAGCTAGCAATGTTTATTCTGTAGCTTTCAAATGTAGAAAGAGCCTAAAACTGTTATTTTGTGTCTTCAGGTGCCAATGAACTGGCTGTGCAGAAAGCAAAGGCAGAAATCACGCGACTTATAAAAGAGGAACTTATCAGATTGGTGAGTAAGATCTTGAGAATGCAGAGGAACGTGGCTCTCTTAATGCTTTATCAGACTGAATCCCATAGATGTTTACACTTTGGTAGTGGCATAAATTTTTATCAGGCTCCTGAACTGTAGATCTAAAAAGCAGTTTTGTTGAACAGCCCCCAAAACATGTTATTCTGGTCAGCTAGCTGGGCACATGGCAATGATCCAACCAGCAGATGGAGATAGGACATTAACAGATTTTTGTCACAAGACTCCTTAAAGAGGTCAGTCCCTAGTTGTTTTTCCTAGTATTATCTTTATCAGACAGAAAGAGTGATAAAGGGATGAAAGGGGAAGCTCTTGTGCCTTAACTCTGCAGCATAGCCCACTAATAATTAGCTGTGTTCAACATACTGTATTTTCAAAATAAGATACAGTCTTGAGAAATGGTGGTTTGGGTTGAAACCTTGGCTTCCTCTGGAAGGACCCTCAGTAAAACTGTATTGCACGCTGTGGTATCTGGTTACTTTCTCTTCAAGTAGCTTTTCAACTCAGCAGTCAGTTCAAATGGCCTCATAGAGCCTTTACTCTTCTGCTCCTTTTTCAAAATTGTTGTCTGCCCCATAGATGTTTCTTTTGACTCCTAGGGGAAGGAGACTTGTAAATAACTGCTTAATGAAATGTATTGTGGATTTACTGCCAGGGGATTTTATTGTGACTCGCTTGCCTAATGCAATTTTAACTGTGATTCTCTTCTTTATTTGCAGCAAAATTCATACCAACCAACCAACAAAGGAAGATACAAAGTTCTATAAGTATTTGGAACAATCTGTCTGCCAGAAGCTGGTGTGTGAAACTTTGTGGCTTCTGTTGTTTTTGCTGTTTACACTGCTTACTGTAAATTAAGAATTTTTTATTTTGTCTTGCGGACATTTTTTTTAACACAAAATTGATACTTGCTGAGACATCTTAATTCTCTCTTCTAAGGCTAGAAGTCTTAAAGCAAACCAGTTTTGGCAGAGCATGATTTAATTTAAAAGTGTAGTTTATATACTTTTCACCATGAAGAATATCAAATAAAACAGATTTTAATTTTCCTGACAGACTATACTGTTGAGTAAATTAAACAGTGTTGGGACTTGTGTTGGAAATTGTTAGAATGTACCTCTTTCTTATTGTGGGGATGATTTACACCGTATCAGTTTATACTGGAATAATGATAAAACACCAAAATAAAGGCAGGATTTTGTTCTGCTTCATAGCATCTCTCTGGCTGGTTCCACATATATTCATTTCTGGTCCAAACACCTTATTATGTCAGAGAGTCCTGCAAAGATCAGAGTAGAGAATTTTACCCCAGTACACTCGAGATCTAATTTTGAGATCTTTTCATCCTTTTTATTTCCCATTTTATCTTTATCATCCAGGTAATAGAATAAATCTTCTTTTTTTTTGTAAAGTGAAATGTTTTGTAGTATGAAAATAGTGAAAATACTTGTTTTTTTTCTAAACATCAGAATTTTAGGATTTTTTTTCCTCACTCTGGCATAAGATTGAAAGCCTGTTTAGTTTAAAAGAAATACCCCAACAAAAAAAAAAAAAAAAAGGAGAAACCTCTTTTGTAATGAAATACAACTTCATCAATTTTTATAGTGTTCTTTTATATACATTTAATGTGATTTTACCCAGGATTGTCTTTATAACTGTTAGGAGATGGCTTTAGGCAAACTTGAGTAATAGTATTTGTGAGGCAGTTCCACGTGTATTGACTATCATTGCAGTCAGTAAGTACCATAGCACTGGGACAGGCAAGACCTTTTTTGAGGTTTCACCCCCATGAAACCGTTTCTGTTCATGATAAACGCTTCTTATTCTAGATATTTAACTTTCCTGTGTCTATACTTATCTGGGGCTGAAGCAGCAGCAGTTTGAATCGTCTCATTCAAGCGGCTCTGAGATTTTTCAAGGTAATGACCTTCAAAAAGGACTTTAGTAGAAAGGTTTTCTTACCTGACACGTTGGGAAGAAATGTGTCATTTTAAAATACCTGTATATATATATATAYTGCTTTAACTTTCGTGAAGACAGGTCGTACAAATTGCTTCATAGCTGTACAAATTCACAACTTTTCTTTTGAAAATGCTGATTGTTTCAGTTTGCCTACAACTGTCTTGTTCTGATGTCAGTGTACCTTATTTTCAGGGCAGGAAGGGAAAGTAGTGATCATAAAATATTAAAGGTTAAATTTAGGATAAGAAAACCCCTTATAAAATACTTGCCAATGTTAATGCAAATAAAATAAGACATTGAGCAGAATGATAAGCACACCCAATAATGTATCTTAAAATTTTTWAAAAAAGTCTCAAAATAAAAAMCTTTGGTTCCCTTTAAATATACTGGGTTTCCTTCTGTTAGAAGTGGGTTTCGATGTGTTTCCTAAAACTCGTTTGTTGAATTTTGGCAGKGCCCGTGTCCCCCGCTCCCCTTCCCCCGCCACTCCCACCCCTCCAACCCCCCCAAAAAAGGAGAGATTTTGATGTATTTAGTGAAGAGTGCTTTCAAGTTCGGACAGTCTGACATTTCTTCAAAAATCTTGTTTCAAAATGTTCATATATATATATATATATATATATAGGTAACTCCTTAAAAGGAAAAGAGGCATGATGGGAGACATTTTTGTGATTTCCAGCTTTGGCACTGTTGGATTTCCGAGAATTAATGATGTATAATCTTCAACTTCCTGGGGTTTTTAAATGCAATGTCAATATTCCTATGTTTTTTAAATTCCAGCAAAAAAATAAAAATAATTTCAATGTATGTTTTTCAGAAATTGTCTTTCTGAATAACTCATTTTCTGTACTTCTTACGTTGCTTCTGCACTTTTTTTCCCCCGTGACAGTTAGCCGTGCACTTCTGGGAGCACGATACCTGTATCGTATGGGTGTACGATACCTGTCCTAGTGCTCGTTGTTTTCTAGGAACGCAGTCAGATGCTTCAGGCTCAGTTCAGAAGCAGCTGCTGCACAGAAAGGTGCAGTACAGGTGTTTGGATACAGTAAAACAGGAGCCAAATACATCTGAGACAGGAGAAAAGAAACTCAGATTAACAAACACGAGGCAAAAAAAAAAGAAGAAAAAAAGAGTAGAAACATGAGGAGGAAAATTGGGAGAAAATGYAATTAACTAATGACAAATGTTGTATTTAGTTCCTTCCAACTGTGTTAATGAATATAAGTAAGATCTTTATAAACACTGWGGATGGGCTGTTTCCTTGGGCCTGTGCCTGGCACCAGCTGTTGRTGCTGGGGCAGGTTGGTCGGGGGGTTTGGTGGTTGTTTTAAGAACACTACTCGGCAGAGCTCGTTCTGTTGCCTGCCCACGGGGGAAGGAGCTCAGCTTTCCGGACTGACTTGTGCTTTCAGTGCTTGACTAAACAGGAGGGTTTTGGGCTGCTCGGTGAAGGACGCGGTTGGTGTTGGATAACGAGCTCTTCGGAATGCCCTTTTTTAACGTACCCGGGTGCCCTCTTCCTAGGCCTGTGCTGAAGCGCGGCTCTTCCCCGCGTGCGAACGCTGGTGCAAACCCGGCGCGTGCAGCCGGGGGCTGGTGCCCGCTGGGTGCCGGCGCTCGCTGCCTCCCATCCCGAGGACGGGGACGTGTGCGCATTCCCATSGCGCCACGTGATGCCCCAGGAATGCACTTTCCTTTTGATTATTTTTCTTGACCCAGATCTCTTCCAAATATGGTCTCAGCTTAAACAAGTTTGTGTTCTTMGAGCTCGGGCGTTTGCAGGAGAAATTCTGGCTTCCAGCAAACTGCGGCCGTATGGCGGGGGKAGAGGCGGAGAGCCATCTAAAAATGTACAGATGAAAGGCACGCAGCTGGACTCAAATTTGTCCCAAAATGTACATTTTGTAAAATGTTTATACAATCCTTGACAAGGAGATTTGTTTTCATATTTTTTTAGCTACAGTGGAAACAATTGCTTTTAAATAAATGACCATTATTCTGAGTGATTGCCACCCAAATGTTGCTTTCTCTGAGAACTCTCATTTGAAACAGATTTAAATAGTTTTCTTTATTCAAGCTGAAGGATACAACATTGTCAAACTGGCCAATATGAGCAGAGGTAGATTAATTCCTATCTCAGAWATAAGTAGTGCAAGTGAGTTGAGAAGTCCTTAAATCCTGCATCTCAGCTGAAACGTTTCCTCTGCCTGTGCATGTTGGCAAATGTATTTCTCGAAATGGCCAYTTTGAGTAATTTATTGTCAAACAGGAGGTCGCCATGTCCATCGTGGCTTGGAACCTGTGTTGGGGCTYTGGGAATGGGACCTCCCAGTGCTTCGACTGCACGTTCACTGTGTGTTATTTGTCCATTTCTGCATTTTCTTGCATTCAAAATAATAAACTAATGCACCCTGACTTCCATCAGCTTCTGCTCTTAGGTATTTCAGAGGAAAATAGCAGGACACCAAAAAGGCCTTTTCTGAGGCGCTCCCCTTCTTTCGCTTTGAAGCGGCATTTCCAAGGAGCACTGGAAAACAGCAAGCCAGAAGGAGGTTCATTCTGGATCATTTGCTAAATTAAGCTAAATAAGTGCTGCCTTCCCCCGCTGCTTTCTTATATTAGAAGCGAGGAGTCCTGCCTGCATTAGGAAACACTGGCAAAAACCCCCACAAACCGTCATCTTGGCAGGATGTTACACTTTCACACAGCAGTTTTTGGCCTGCAGAGCTGCGAGTATTGTAGAAATGGAGGCTCGCAGGGCTGGRGTACAGCGGGCGCTTCCCTCCATAGCAGTGGGAGAGGAAAACATTTGGAAACCAGCAGAATTCCCTGCTAGCAGGAGCCGCTCGTGTGGTTTCTGTTCAGGTTTTGCTTTTATGTTTTACACGGTTGTTTGAAGGGCAGCGAACGCCTCGTGCAGAGCGGCCACAGCGCGTGTCATGGCGCGTGGGGTCAGCACCTTCCTCACCCTTCCACCTCCCATCCCGGCAGCACGGCTGGAAAACTGGGATGTGTTTGGCATCGGCTGGGSCCCCCCGTAGCCCGTGGCAGCGTTTTGAGCTGTCAAACCGCGATTCTGATCCGTTTTCAGTAAACCCACGGCACGAGCTTCCCCAGAGGACAGGGGGGCTGGTGGCGACGCCGCTGAGGGGGCCGCAGGGAGGGCTGAGGGCGCCCCTGCTCCCGCCGAGGTTGTGCCAACGTTATGGTTCGTTTTTTCTTTGCCGCTGTTTCCTAGTGCAGGCAGGACTCCCCATTTCGAATCTAATAAACCTACGGGGAAAAGCTGCGCTTCTTTAGCTTAATTTAGCAAA
>PTEX01000016.1:5712514-5803431 GCA_003342815.1 Eudromia elegans | reverse complement strand
CGCAGGCCGGGCCGGGCCGGGCCGGGCCGATCCGTGCAGGTAGGTGCGGGCCGGGGCTGCGCCCCTCAGCGCCGCGGCAAGATGGAGACGCGGCCGGCGGCGGGGGAGGGGAGCGGGGCGAAGGCCGCGGGCCCGGGAGAGGCCTTGGCCTCCTCTCCCCGCTGTGGGGCGGCGGAGGTGGGGGGTGGTTTCCGTAGATCGTTCGTCACCCCCCTCCTCGTCCCACTGGGGTGTCCAGAGGGGCCACACCCTGCGTGGCCCGGGACGGAGCGGGGACATTAACCGGGGCTGCGTCTAGCCTGGGCGGGGGCCCTGACCCGGACAGTGCCCCGCGTGGGGGTGGGCAACCTGGACAAGGCCTCAGGCCCGGGGGAAGGGCCGTTCCCCCGCAGGAAACGTCCCGGGCAGGGAGAGCCCTGAGCAAGGCCCCAGGGGAGAGGGCACCTGCGCCCTGCCCTAGGGCCCTGGCAGCCGCTCTGGGCCYGGGCCTGGGCCCCGGGCGGCCTCTCCCGCCCGCGCAGAGGCGCCTGTCAGGGAGGCTGCTMCCACTCAGGCCCCTGTCGTGGGTGAGCGGCCCCAAACACCCCCCAGAGGCCCCCACAGGGCCCCCTTTGTCTGGTCGCTCACCTGCGGCCTGGGCAGGTACGCGGAGCCTCCGCTCACTGCTTTCTGCTTAGAACACAGCTCCATTAGCATACAGAATTTAAACGTGCATCAGCAGCCCGTGTTTGTATTTCCTTGAAATGAGTTAACCTTAACATATGTGATTAGTTCATGTCTTCGTTCACATCACACTTGTTTCGGGGCATCTGCATGCCAGATGCCCCTGGCATTCCTCTTTTGTGCCCGCAGGCTAGTACACTGAATGTATGYACCACGTATGTAAATGATGTATGTTCCTGTGGATGCCTAGAAATAGTTGAGTGCATGCTTATTGCTGTGTAATCCTTCCAGGATGGTTAATTAGTGAATAGTTACACCTCTAATTTGCAACTGTCTCTAGATTGTCTCTCTTGGGAAAGTAACAGTATTTTTTTTTCCCAAAATGAAAGGAGGAATTCTAGGCTAATATATTTCTTAAAAGATGGTTTCTTTTCCAATCTTGAAATGTCAGTTTCTCCTGCACCTCTTTCCTTTGTCTGCATCCTTCAAGTTTTAGATACTACCTTAAACAAAAAAAATCCTGCATATTTGTCCAGTGACGTTGGATTCAACAAGTGGACGTTATTTCTTCCTGCATTCTAGCCTGAGTGCATGGCAGTGGGCCTGTTTGGTAAGGGTCTGGAGCCGCCCTGCTAATTCTGTCCCAGAGAAACACCATAGAAGAGCACACCAAGAACTCAGACCACAGCCAGGAGTTGAGAACAGCTTGATGGGTATTTGATGTCTGTCTTGATGCTTTCAAATCCTCCCGTGGGAGGAGGTTAGTTAGGGAGAGAGGAGAGGGGAGACGAGAACACCCATGGAGATGAAGGAGCATCTCCCACCTCTTGGAGCTGTTGTTCTAGACTACAGTGAAGGCTCTTCCCTGGGGAGAGAAGAGGTGGCTGAGAACACCCAGCGAGATGAAGGAGCATCTCCTCCTCCTCTGAGCCGTTCTAGGTACGGCGAGGTCTCTTCCTGTTTACCTGGGAGAGTATCACTTGGAGATGAAGGGACAGCTTCACACACAACAGTAATCCTTTTTTGTTTTATACATACATAAAGATCCCCCTCTACCTGCTTTGTCATTCATACCCATATTTGGATTGCCTTGAAGTTTGGTAATTATAGAACCACAGAATAATCAGGGTGCCGTTTGACTATCTTATTTTTTTAAGCTAGTTGCAGCAGATGGCAACAGGAATCCAAGCCTCTCACCTGATGATACCCCGATTCTGTGCTGCCCTGCTCCTACTTGTGGGTTTTTCTGCAGACCATTCCCTGTGCTGAAATCACCCTCTTTCATTAAGATGTCAAAAAGACATTTTGCTTTTTGAGGTCTTGTTGGTTTTCTGAGACCAGGGGACAACGGGAGAGCTGGCAGCTACTAAGCAGAGCAATTTAGGCTGACCTAGAACCTCTGTCTGTGCTCTCATGGAAATGCATGTCCCTGTTTTTCCTGCTTTGCCAGCAAAGTATTGCTTTTTCTTTCTCGCTAGATTACTTTGCAGCAGGGTCAGATCCCTGGTTTTGGCTCGTCCTGCTCTTGCCCAATAGTGTTGGCGCAAAGAGAGGGAATGTGGGCAAAGAGGAAAGGGCAAATTACCCCGTTCAGTAACACTGGCAATTTGGAGTGGTTTGTACTGATGGTGAAACTGTCCTGGCACCTGTGTCAGGGTCATTGGAGGCACAGGGTTAATTAGGTGGCTGACGTGATCCTCGTTTTTGTGAAGGTATTTTAAGCCTTTTAATGTGTTGTGTTCCTTGGCATCGTTCTGTGGTTGTGTTAGTTTTCTTTTTGGGATGGGTAAAAGTCAGCTGACTTTCTTTTTCYGGTGTTAGTGTCTAATAAAAACTTTTTTATGTATACACACACACACACATATATATATTAGCATATCAGTTACCTGCTTGCCTGTTTCTGCAATCAAATCACAATCCGCCCCTAAAAGTTCAGTTTGCAGAACATTTGGCCTAGCTAATGCTCAGCAGCATCTAASTTTTAGAGAGCAGAGCTGATATCTGTAGCTGATCCAGAACTGATGTTTGGGATTTAGTGACTGATATTTCTGCAGGTTTCTCTGAGTCCTTTTTCATCAATTTGAATTGAGACTGAACAGGAGCAGCTTCCACCTACTGCATGGTAGAATCATCTAGAGTAGTCCACTAAGAAAAAGCATGTTTGATTTTGCTAATCCCTTCTCCCTTGGGCAAATAAAACCACCTAACTCAGTKCCACCTCACTTGCCCAATAACCAAACCCTTGGCCAGACTCATGCCCAGACTGTCTAGTAATTCCCTTTGGCGGGGTTGCCCCTGGCCCTTGAACAGGCAGTGCCGATGTGGCGTAGCCTCCACGTGAGGAGGCTTCGTAAGTCTCCTGCACGGATGTTTGCTTTGTGGTGGTGTCTTCAGGGGCGGCCAGGCACCCTCTGAGCCCCAGAAAGCCCAATCTCGGAGTATGCAGGGGGAGCAGAAACCAGAGCCTGGCCAGAGTGGCACTGCCCTCGAGTCCATGTGACAGAGAAAAGACRGAAAACCGACAGCATATAGAAAAGAGAGTGCATCCTGGGTGCGTGTGCATAGTCCTTTGGATCTCGGAGGGGCTGGAAAAAAGACCAAAGTTCCCCAGGCTGCACAGGCTCCTCCAGATTCTATCTCCTGAGCAAGGAGTGGGCAAGGGAGCTGCACTCCCTTGACAAGGGAAGGCTCTCTTTTCCCCTAGCACGCCTGGAAACGAGGAATGAAAGGTGATTGCCATCTCCTCTCTTAACCTCTGCCACCCCAGCTTCACTGTCTTTTGCCCTTCTCACAATTAAGTGAAAAAAAATTGACTTTGGGTCAACAGGAAGAGGATTACTGTTGTAATTTATTGTGTGGCTCAGGGAATTCTTCATTTCTTAGTCTTTTTGCACTAAGAATAAAAGAAACTGTCTATTTTCAAAGTTAGATGTTATCTATTTGCAGTCTTCTGTCATTATTGTAGTTGATGTAGCAAGTCACTTCTGTAAAGAAATTGTTTTTTGTATGTTAGCTTTTAAAAATGTATTTTACCTCGTGTCAAATGATGAGAAAAATCAGATTATGCAATCAGTTTTAACTTCAAGAAGTGTTTTGTAAGCACATTTTGGAGAAACTGGTTATCTAGCTTCAGAAGTAGATMATTTTTCAAATATAGGTTTGAGTGTTATTATGTATGTTGTGCCACTGAGGGTGGGTTTTCATATTAAAATATTTTTTATATATTACATTTATGGGAATTTTCAAGATAAAGTGTAACATTGAGAAAACAAACAGTTTTGGATTTTTGAAAAATTAGGCAAGGCTTTAACAAGAATTAACATGTAGAAAAGGAGCTGACTGAAATGAACACTTGAAAAAATGTTTTAATAGATGCAGTTTATTTTATAAATCGAGTGATGAAAGTGTTTATCACACCCACAATTCTAAAAGGAGAAAACAAACCAAATAATCATATCTGTGTAACAATCTTTGGACTTTAAAGGTAAAACAACCATGTTACTGCTTCTTAAACCTCCCCTGCAAAAAGCCCAAACCTTTTGGTATTCTCCAGGGCCTGTGGTCCCTGCCCACTGTTGTCAGCAGCACAGAGCATTCTTTATGCAAAGACCTTGAACAGAGCTGCTCCTGTGCTTCRCTGCGAGTATTTTAATTAGTGGAAGTGACAGTGAAAGTATTAATATAGCAATATTTGTAGCTACTTATGTTTCTATATACTACATCATATATATTTGTTGTAAGCAAGGTTGGATGACAGGGTAAAAATATTCCAGTAAACAGTTTTCTGTGACCCTGTCAATACTGTTGAAAACATCAATAGCTCCACCATGGAAGAAAATAGAGGGGGAAAAAGTGAGTGTTCCTTATGTACTAACTCTCATTAAACCGTCTTTTCCTAAGCAGAATTCTTCCTCCCTGGCAGTAGGGTTACCTTTCCTGGTATTCATCATCTGAAAAGCTGTAACACAGATGTGCTTCCAGTTTTTGTTCAAAGACTTTGATGCAAAGCATGTTGTGCCAGAATTCAAAAACACTTGCCGCAAGTCTGTGCTTGGCCTCTCAGCACTGCAGCTTGTGGAGCTGAAGTGGTGCTTGCTATGCCATAGTAGAAAAAACTTAAGCTGGGGTGAGTGAGCCCAGAGCAGCTTCCCACTTTGCATTCTGGAATTGATTATTCTGTTTAATGCAGTCTGTGGGTCACAGGTTCAGTACTCCATATAAAATATTCAGTGCCTGAGAGCCTGTTTCCAGTGGGCTCTCATACTTTCTCTGCTTTTGAATGTATTCGTCTTGTCTGCGCTGGTGGCTAAATTCTACCCACGTAGGAGGCCAAGGGCACCATGTCTAACAAATGTTATCAAAGGCATCATCAGGCAGGCGCAACCCAAGAGGATTTTTTTTATGTAGTGTGTRCTTTAATGAGTTTTGTTCCTAAAATCTTGTGCCATGAACAAGACATGATTTTTTGGGGCTTTTTTCTTGCATAGTTTCATATAGAGAGCTGGACCGWACCGATAAGTGATGTCTTGGTGGCTATAAGCCAGAGTTGGGCAATACATTGCTCTAAAGTTAATGATACAAGAAAGCACTTTGTCCACCCAAAAGCCGATAAATCACTGGGTGGTTTTTAGTTAGGTAAAATTTTTTAACTTTCTTTGAGTCAGTGTTGCCTAAATATTATTTCCATTTCTTTTTCTCCGATAGATATCAAAAAGTGAGATCAAGATTGATTTTGAAATGCAAAAATATTAATGGCAGCTTTGTATATTCTGTATTGATAAAGCAGTAGCAGTCATTTAAATAAAACKTTAAAGCTCACCTCACTGCCTTTAATACAGATTAACCATGCAGGTTCTTAAGGATGGCAGTGGGGCTATACGTTAAATCTATGGCTTTACTGTGTCCAGATACCCTCCCTGGCACCAAGGTGTTGCAGGTCCCATATGGATAGGCCTGTTTGTTCCTTTCCTGCAGCAGTGGAGTTTCTGTCTCCTTTGCATGKGAATCTCTAATGTTGTTTCCATTTCTCCAGAGTTACTTTATCCAATTTTCACCCTTCTGCTCCAACATTTGTAAGAGAATAATAATTACTGAATAAGAAAGTATCCAAACAGAAATCCCGCTGCAGTCAGTTTCCAACAAAAAATCTTTGTGAAATAGGACTTTTATTACTACAGTGTCTCATCTGAATTATTTCTTTACACAGAGATGTCCAGTTTAAAGAAAGTGATTTAAGTAAACTGTTGCAAATACCTTCTACATACATGTTTACATGTCTAAAAAGTAAGTTCTATTTCAATGGAAACTTTTCTGKCCAGTTTTATTTAAGAATGCTTGCACACCAGGTTGCATATGTTTGGCGATACAATCGAGCTAGAGTGTGATTTTTAAACTTGGATAGCTTTGCATTTTATACAAGTTCTTGTTTATACTGTACATCTTGCTGCCAAGAAACTTGCTTCCACTTTGCAGATAGACTCACACTGTTTGTGCACAGCATTCTTTTATTCCCCACAGTAATGTGAGTGAAGTAAAATTGTGCTGGAAATCTCCATGATAGTGTAATTAAGGACACAATTGTAATTTAGAGTAAAATCTCTGTAAAGAATGTCTAAAATCAAAAATCAGAATGCAGACTATTGGCACTAGAAGTCTTCATGGATGCACCTACAGACAAATGCAACTGGTGATGAAATGMCAAATGCCAAGGCTGTTGCAGTGGCGTGAGCAGTACCTGCAATAACACTCCCCAGGAAAGAGGAATGATTGGAATCTGTGCTAAAAATCCCCAGGACTGTAACAAGGAGGAAAAGCAGAGTGTAAGAATGCTGAAGGTAAACAGGAGCGGCCTGGGAGCTGCTCCGTGCACTGCTGTGCGCCGCCATCCCGAGCAGCAGAGCTGGTCCGGCTTCACAGCCGTAGAGCTTCCTGGGACCACAGCCAATATCCCTGCGCTGAAGGGAGCGCACGAAAAAAAATGTCCCTAATCACTCTGAGTATCCTGTAGGCTGTCAGCAAACAGAGGAACGGCCCTTCACCATCAATTTGCAACTCCTGTCAGCAAAAATCAGTATCAGCACCCTTATGTTTGCAATTAAGGTTCTTTGCAGTTAAGATTCTTCTTTTTTTTTTTTTTTTAAATACTGTGGACCTTTTCTAGCAGGGTTGAAGGAAGATAACATTGTTTAAAATAGAAGTTTTTTTTGACTGCTTAGTGTAGAAAACATTAATTTTTTTTTTTCCTATGCGCAAAAAAGAAAGACTGTTTGTTCTCTTGGTCTGTAGCTTAATTTTTTTTGCTAAGTGCACAACTGTTATTTATTTTTAGTTGTTTCACTTCCTAGTGAACATCTGCAATAGCAGTAGCTTCACATTCYACCGTGACACCATTCGGCAAACCACAATTGTTGTACTTAACTAAGCTTTGCTAGAACCATGCAATGTTTGAGCTATATCACTATCATAATTTCAATATTTGAAGTAAAATCATATTCATATATTTGCACTTGTGTAATTTGTACACTGTGATATATGCATCTTACAAACCAAGATATAATGAGTGTTCGAACAGGAAATGTAACCATTGTAARTAGAAGAAAAGGGAACTGTGACGTATCCCTTGGTAAATTAACTGTTTCTTGTGTGTGATTCCTCCCTGACTAGGAGGAGGCATTCATGTTTTCCAGATAAAATAAGTAGTCAATAGTTGAACTTAACTGTGATTGCTGTAGAATTCAGCTGTTGGTTGCTGAACTTATTTCAGTTCTGCTTTTGGAAAATACAGTAAGATTTCTAGGCTTTATCTGCTAGAGAAATTTTCCAAAGAAACAACTACTTGGCCTACTAAGCATAACTCTTAAGGCACAGAAATGTTCCGGAAGTGCCAGATGCTGTTTGGATTGATTGTCTTCAGTGTGGTTAAATGTTACTGCTTAAAACACAGTATTTTCCGCATATTTAAGTTGTAGAGTCAGTAGACTTGAATGGGTCAAAATGCACTCCTTTTGCTTTTTGGGTGTATCTTTGCCCTGTGAATCAGTGTGTATGCGCTGCATGTTTAGAATTGTTAATACTATAACAGATTTAGAATAGCAGTAATATATTTTTGTGTGTGCGTTTGATTCTTCCCCCATAGACATGCTGAAGGGATTTGGTGTAACTGGCCTAAGTGTAACCAACTGATGCAGAGGTCATTGCTTGTGATGATGACCGTGGTCTTTCGTGGTGTCTAGCAGCTGGACATCAGCTCATCCATAGRTGTCAGGGTAACTGTGCCCTAATATGCAGGTAGAGGAGAGGTGCAGGGTCTGTAACTGAGCACACATGAATTTGTTTCAGATTAGGAAAAAAATGCAGGTTCTATAAAACTATTATTGGCATTGGTCATGCTTGTTTTRCAGTATTGTTGTCATATGCATCTGTACAAGTCGTTAGCTTCTTACCCCTGAATTGGTATCACTGGCAATCTGCACCCGCTCTTCTAACTGGGACAGTAATGTAGAAATTTCTGCAGGCTGGCATCTCTGTGTTTTACTGGGATAACTTTATACCTCTGCTTTCCCAAACTTTGGCGCTGTTATTAGCTATTATGTTGCTTACATAATTTCAAAAGAAGCAACAGAAGTGATTGTATTCTAGTAATTTCCTGCAGTTAAAAAAAAATCTTCAAAGGGCTAATTCACGTGGCTTGTATCATTTTTCTTGGTGTACCTATAAGGTAATCTTGCAGGTAGAACAGCTAAAATTTAGGTGAGATTTAGTTAGGAAGGTTTTGAAATCACAGTGGGTGAACAAATACTGTTTATCTTGGTTRCTGAGTTGCTGTTGTTCACTTATTTAGTGCACTTCTTCCCTCATTAGGTGTTTCTGAATAATACTATTTTAGCTAGTCACTTTTAATGGTGGAAAGGTTGCACTGCAAACCCTCAAAGGAAAGCTCGCTTTTATCTATAAAGCTAATTTACTGACATCAAGACTGCTAAGAATAGTCAAAGTAGTTGACTAATCTTAACAAATAGAGGTTGCTCCTGAAAGATTCTTTCTTGTAGAAGCCTGCAGTATTAATATCCATTGATACATATTTGTCTCTCTTGTTTTTGGTAGAAAATGATGCACCCTGTTGCCAGCGGCAATGCAGCTTTCTGTGGGACCGGCAAGAGCTCTTGCCTTAACGAAGACAGTGTGAGAGCCGCTGAGCAGTTTGATTTGTATGCCAGCCAGCAAAGCAAATACGGCCACGCGGTTGGCCACAAGCCCATCGCCTGCCAGAGACAAGACACGCTCAATGAGTCCCACTTGCAGACCACAAGTGGCAGGAATATAGAGACAAAAGATGAACTGAAGAAAAAGAAAAACCTCAACCGATCTGGCAAACGTGGGAGGCCATCAGGGACCACAAAATCAGCAGGGTACCGAACCAGCACAGGTCGACCCCTGGGGACCACCAAAGCAGCTGGATTTAAGACAAGTCCAGGCAGACCCTTGGGTACAACTAAAGCAGCGGGATACAAAGTCAGCCCAGGCAGACCTCCAGGTAGCATTAAAGCTCTCTCACGGCTTGCAAATCTAAGTTATACTTGTGGCAGTGCAGCTTTTCCCTACCCTATGGTGCATAACAGAGGAGTACATGCTCCTGGTGAAACCAGTGGCAAAGTCAAACAACCTAATGAATGAACAAAAAGAATTAGTAATTCCTTACTAATCCGCTTTACTCTGAATTTTGGCATGTTTCTTGCATTTTACTGTAGTGTTTGCAGAATTATGACTCTCTAAATTTTAATTTTATTTGAATAATGCCATAGTCTATGAGTGCAATTCACTAACTTTAAAAGCAACATTGTGAGGGCATAGTATTTTTTTTCCTTTAAATCATAATTTATAAGAAAATCTGAAGTGACACATATGCCTTGGTGTGTATAATTTTAAGTAATGCTCATGTCAATTTTACATTCACTTTCTGGTAAATCTAGCTGTGTGGTTATACATTAAGTAATTGAAATAAGGATAGAATTAGCAGGCCACTGGTTCATGATGTGGCATATGCCACAATAAAGAACTTACCTGGCTAAAGTCGTACTTGATCAAGGCAAAAAAAAAAAAAAAGAAGATTCGTGACTGTTTGACTAGGAGCAGCTGCAAAATTCTGAGATCWTCTGTGCTTTTAATAGGAAAGAATAGAAAGCAAGATATGTTTTTCACTTCTGCAGGAGCTTATACAGACCTCAAGTAGATACTTAGAAACTTTTAAAGACCTTTTTTGAAGTGCTGGTTTCAGGTGGCTCTTAWTTCTAGAGTTGTAGCATTAAGTCAATTTCAACTACTATTCCAAAAATATTTTTGAAAATATTAAATGAAACTTAGCATTTGTATAGCACATTACAGCTTCACAGCGCCTTATTAATATAAGCTAATTTGCCTTTAGATGATGGCTCTTCTTTTCTTTATGCTGTTATAGGATTCTGCTCTGTGACTTTAAAATGCCTAATAGCACACCTACCAAACCACAAATAATTCTTTGAAATCTGAAATATTTTATAAGAAATAAGTACTGTCAGTTCTAGTTACATACTTGGTTAATATTAAACAGTATGTTCTTAAATATGTAAATAGCCATTTACACTGTTTTTTTGCCTTTAAAGTCTGTGCTTAGCTGGCAGCTGTTTAATAGCTTTTAAAGTATTAATCTATAATGTTTACAAAATAAATTTTTTAAATAGACACTGTTGCCAAGTTTTCAGACTTAGTTTTGCCAGATATTCTAGAAAAACAGTTATCTCACTGTTTGACACTTATATTTAAGTTATAGAAGCTTATATATCTACCAAAGGACACCATTTTCATGATTTATAAAAGCGAACTGTATAGCTGGTGCAAACAGGATGCAGTTTACTGCACTGCTAGACCCCAGATATAAAGCAGTTCATAGGAGTTCACCTATGCATGCGAGCTGAAAAAATACGTTGTTGGTTAACTATAAATACCTTTCTTGACTCAAACTAAAGCCTTTCCTTCTTCCAAAAGAAATGTTCCATTTTTCAACTGGGTGTGTTTAATCTTTTTTAAGTGTGGGAGTGTGAGAGTGTGTGTGTGTGTGTGTGTGTGTATGTGTATAACATGTGCACATACTTTATATTTCAAAAAATCCTCAGTGTTACATGTTGTTTGTTCTAAATTTATTATACTGGTATTAAAGCTTCTCACATCTGGAAGAAAGATTAAATTTAAGTTGCTTTAARTATAATATAAATTTATGATAAATTTGTAACTTCAGATATCGGGGGGCATATGAAGTCTTCAGATTCTGGGGAAGAGAAATATTTTGGGTTATTTAGAGCTTGTGCTGAATGAGTTAACAGTATTGATAATTTTTGTTAACATAAATACTATTCTGGCCTGCTGTCATTTTGATGAGAACTCTTAATTTCAGTGATGACAAGTTGAGAAACAGATGTGATGTTTCATACCTTTTTTATCAGGAAAAAAGCAGCAAGCCTTCAGGTGTTCCAGTGATGCCTAACACATAATGAGCTGGACTTTGTGCTGTACTTTACAATAGGTGTGTTGAATTGTTTTGGGGGGACTTTGTATGCACTGGCAACTAAGACAATGAACCTCAACTATACTGGATGGCTCCTTAGTCAATATATAAACTAACGGCAGCTAAACTGCTACTAAAATATAGTTTCTCCGTGCTGAAGCTATGAAATCCAGTTAGACACTCTGTTCCTCAAGAAACTCGCAAGTATGAAATTTAGCARTCTTTCTCAGAACGATGTAACTTCTGACACATGCAAAATGTTGATGTGAATTAATTCACCCTCAGGATTTGTATGGTATTGGCTGTTTTTAATCAAACGATTTTTCAACAAAGACCGCTTTACGCTCTTTCCTGAACTCAGCTGGGAAAGCAGTCCTCTTCAGCTGAATGTAATAACGACAGGAGTGTCCCACCTCGCTGGCAAGGAACGTGTTGCATGTCACCACTGTACCTTGGAGAAACTCCACTTCTTACCTCCTCCTGCGTATCCCGTTTGCTCCCGTTTCCTTCTCACTTGTGCATCTACTCAATGGTGCTGTGCTATGTGTCAGGAGATAATGCAGATGTATTAATGTTCTGCTAGTATAATGAGTTTTGTATTCAAGTATGCTGATGAAATAATGAAATCATCTAAGCAGTTTATGTTCATTACAGTTTATTAATAATGTCAGATGAAATATAATCCCAGTAAAAACAATTAACACTGTCAGTTGGGAAAYGAAGAGCATAGAGAGCAGGAAAGTGTTCAGATAGTCTCTAGAGGGTTGCTTGGCACCCCAGACTTAGCAAGGAGACCAGAAGTGCCCCGCAGGGCATTTCCTGCTTTGGCTTTATTTTATATTTGACTATAGTTTACTGGTGCCATGCTGTGAGGAGAAGAAAAAAAGTTAAAAGATTCGAACTGAAATATGAATGGAATTTTCAAATACTTTTGCTTTGCCTATATATATATAATCTACAGAATACATTGTGCTTTTTTTAACACTGTCTTTCCATGACAAACACTGAAAGAGCATGTTCTTGCCTAAACTTTGTTACTACCAATGGGAGAACTGGCCTTTTCCTTCCCACAGCATAAAGATTCTTGTAAGGTAAATTGCTTATTTTATATTACGTATCATAATTCAACTCTTCATAAGCTAGGATCACTGTTGTGTATTAACACTGTTCTGAAGATGATCTACATGTCAAGTTTGTTTTTAGTAAGTTCTTTTAATTATCGAGTTTCTAACATGTCTTATTTAARCATAAATGAAATGTATTAGCTTGCTATTATTCCTTAACGATACTATACAAGTTCACTGTTTAATATACATATAGTAACTACTATTCACTTTCTGGTTAAATTTACTTAAACCTAAAAACCAAATAATTTTGCTACTATAAAGTCTTGCACTGGACATATTCAAGATGCTAGCACCGTGTTTTGACAGAAAAAAAAATACAAGTACCATCAGAAGTGACTAACTTTAATAGCAAAGATAGTATTTTTAAAATCGGCAGTTAGCTTTGTCATTAAAGAAATGTTCTTTATATCTTGGATTTAGTTTAAACTGATCAAAGTAACTATGTATTGAGAGCCATTAAGATTTCTGTTCTGAATGAATATATTTTCATTTTATCCGAAAGATCCTGGAGTTCAGTCAGGGCAAAACCAAGCTTTGTCAGTAAAAGGTGATGTGTCTGTGCAAAGAATTCCTTGCAACTGCAATATGCAGAGTAATTCAGATCAGAATTTCCCCCTCCCCCATTTTGAAGAGCTTTAAAAGGCAGAGCAATGTGAAGTCTTTTGTCTGATGGTTTCATTAGCTGCGACTCTGCTATTCTTTGTCATTTGTATAATAAAGTTTCATGCTATCCCTAGAGTGACAGTTGAAACAGTTGATAATAATCATGCTGCAAACTGCAGGCTTCATTTCTGACCCCARAAGACATTTATTCTTCTCTAATGCATATATTTTAACACTGCTATTACATATTTACGATTCTTGTAGAGACTAGACCTTTTTCCTTGTGATTATTTTTTTTTTCAAATAGGTAAATCTGTATTCTGAAAATTGAACCACTTTGTGATTCTTTATCTTTCACCATTTGCTTTTCCACAGGTTTGCTTTGGGGGAATCAGTAATCTGTTAAATAACTCGTATCAGCACCCTGTCCTCTGCTGTAAAAAGCCTGATTAGATACTGTGTATGTTTTTATGTCCATGAACTTGAGCTACTCGTGTGCAATTATGTGTATGGGAATGGAGTAGTGTTCATGATCTGTATTTACATCATCATATGGATGTATATTTATTAATAAAGTTAATACTTTAAAACCTAACTCTTTTTTCTCTTTTTTTAAATAATATATTTTAAATTGCAGTTTAAAATGTCTATCAAAAATGTGTGAGACCACTTAGCTTAACTTGTAAAGGGAGATATTATGGTGCTGCTGTTTACTCTCCTGCTGCCTCATTTATAGTTTAAGTGACAAACTGACATGGAAATGTTACCATGCAACCTGCATAGACTTCACTTAAATCCAATGGSCTATTCATTTTTCCCTTGCCTTACTAAAGTGTGAGTGAGTCTGACTACATCGTTCACCACATTGCAATATATTGTTAAATAGAGCAATGTTGCTTTTTCTTTTTTATGAATTGAAAATTTGACTATAGTAACTTAATTTTCTTACACTTTCACTCAAATCCAAGAGGAATGAAGGAAGGATTCCTTCCACTGCACATCAAAATCAAGTTAAGAGTATTTATGTACTAAACTTAGGTGGGATAGYGGCCTTTTACTCCTCAGTCAGTGATGGATGTAGTGCATTTATTCTGGTATCCAACCCATATTTCAGTATTTATTTACAGGTAAGCAACTCTAGGCTGTTGTGCTCTGCTCACTACCCAACTCCATGTTAGTTTGCTGCAGATTTTCAGCAACTGTGGGGCTGAGCAGCCCTCCCCTATGAGAAACTGCGCTCTGAGCTGCTAGGACTGCTCCTTCCTGGCTCACCAGCACCATCCATTTTCCCTTCTATTTGTACTCTCAAAGGCCCTGAATAAGGACATGTCTGAATCATTTTGGATGCTATTTTAGTTACTGTACAGACTTTAAATATTTTTTACCCAAAAAAGAAAGCCTTCTGATGTCAGGTTGCATTGATAGCAACTGCATTGGTGGTCCCGGATATTTGGCTTTGAAAACAACTGGGTATATTTAAAGTGGACCACCGTCTGCCACGTTCTGGTCCAATATCCAATTAGTTCCTGGATGTGGTTCCTTAGAGGGAAAATGGCTTATTTTCTTAGTTTTAAGGAAGCCTTAAGTACTGAGTAGTAAGTCATTTATAAATTACAGGATGATGCAAGGTTTTTAAGGTGACTGGAAGTTGCTTTACTCCTTTCAAGGCTATTGTGTTCTCTGTCACATAGCGAACAATAAAATTGGGAAGTACTCTGCAGGGTTTCAGGTGGCAGAACCACTTTATGATTTATTTATGCCGCAAGACTAGGATCGACMGCTTTTTGACAGGGCTTACAGCAAGGCTGGAGCATTAGCTCTGCTAGCGGGGACATCTTCAAGAGTTTTTAAGGCAGTAGCATCTTCCATTCTTAATAAAATATTATTTATGTGCATGATGAAACACCAGGGCTTTCCCTGGGGCAGCACTGGCGTTTTCTTAAGATTTTGTGGAATACTTCTCTCTAGTACTCTYAAATGAGTGAAATTGTACCTGTTAAATATGCTGGATCGTCAGAGTGTCTGTCTGTACCAAGAGAAATGAAAATGGTTCTGGACGGTTACAGCTTAAAGCTGTAATGCTGGCAAGTAAAGGATTGCCTCGCGGCCTTGCACACCGTGCTATTTTTATCAGGATTCTGCCTGTGGCTCCGTGTTTGTTGCTGAACATTTAAGAGTGAGGTGTGGCCTGACCATGCAGGATTGGCAGCCCAAAAGCTACCATGACTGCAGCTGGCTCCTGCCCAGACTCCCCAATGGCCTAAGGATGGCGAAGTCCCATGCTTCATGTCAGGACAAATATGGCAAAAATATCTGCTTATCTTGCAGTGTTGCTGGAAGGAATCATTAGTTAACAACTTTTAAATACTTTGAAGTTTAAAAAAATGCTGTGGAATTGCTAAGTGTTGTTAAAATGATCTGAGGCAGATAAACCTTCTTGCCTTTCATGTTTTCCTTTTTTATAYCACAAAAGCTTGTTCTAATTAGTGAAAAAAAATCACGATAATAATTAGTGTGAGTTTGGTTATTTAGAGTGGGCCTTTAAGATATGCACAATACTAAAATGTGAATTAACTGCTTAAAGTAGTCATATTTTTAAATAGAAATATTCAATTGCAGCCATGCTAAGAGAACACTAAGATTACAAATTTAAGCATCCCAAATGTAAGTGTAAGTTAACCTTGCCTGGCCAAGCTCAGCCTGTGACTTCTGATGTGAATACTTAAACCTCTGTTTTTGTCCACCTAATCTCTGTGCTATTGCCAATGCATTTATTTATTTATTCCTTCACTTTATTTATTTATTTATAGACCATGTTCTGACTATGCTGCCCCTGAAGGAGCTTCCCTGGTGTGGTGGAAATTTTGAAGGAAATCAGCTGCTGAAACGTATGATGCACAAGTGATCACAGAATTCCGGTGGTTATTCATGGGTGCCACAAAAGATTCATTTTAAATCAAATCCTGCTCTCTGCTAAATTTCAGATCCCTCCCTAGCAGAACTCTTTCCAAGGTCTCCCAGATTAAGTAGATTATATATATATATATAAAAAAAATCCTAATAGGCATTTTCTTGAAAACAGGCATTTGGTATAAAAAAAAATAAGAAAAATGTGAGCCACTGAAAACTGTTTTGTAACTGAACTAGTAGACATAATAATAAATTATTATGCCTTGTCTGTAATATATAATTAACTGGGATAGTACATTTGTTGCAACTTAATATGATACAGCCTGAGTATCTGCAATTATAGGGTGTTAATATCTGTTTCATTAGTGCATTGCTTTTATATGTTGACCAGAAAAATGCAAGCTATATAAACCTTTTGTTTCCTGCTAAGCTGGGAAGAGTATTCTGTTTGGATTAGATCCACAGAAGTGTCTCAGATATACATGTGTTGCCAGAAAACTCTGTTATTTTTAAGGTTYGAAATATCATCACTTGTGTCGCAGATCTAACACCATCCAGGACTCTGGTTGGTGAAAGAATCTGGAGTCTGATGACACAGAGCCAAGAGTTGGAAACCATACGCAGCACATGCCCACGAGAGAGAGAAAAATAATGTTTTTAAATTGARTATGCCACTTTGTCCAAATCTGAAAAGATAAATACAACTGGAATAGGGGAGCTGTCTCCAACTAGTCTGTACAAACTTGGATTCCTTATGTGTATTTGCTTTCAAGCTTTTTGACTTGGTCCATATCAATCGGTCTAATCAAGTATTCCCTCTCTGAAGTGCAGATCTTGCCTATGTCACATCCTTAGGCTATCCTGGCTTCTCTATTAACACGGATGCAAATTGGACTTGGAGCAGGACATTTTTTTCAGGCAAAGAAATGTGTGTTCTAAGAAAGGATAGTTGCATAAGTGTTCCCCAGTAAAACCAAAAACCCGATTTCTGTAATAAAGCCCTTTGACATCCATATTTATACGCATGTAGAATGCCTTGCTTGTTGCAGGGTGCGTAATTCCCCTCGCTAATTTGTAATGCTCATTCACTTCTTGACAGATGCAGATCCCTCCYGCTGACAGTTTCAAGGAATAGGGTTAAAAAGGGGGGGAAGGCACCAGCAGCTGAAGGAGCGTATTGATGCTAAAATGGTCCAACTAGTCAGCCCTCCAGCTTGAATTTTAAACTGACGGCAAGTAAGTAATGCTGTGACAAGAATGATGTATTTTTTTTCCCTAGAAAGAAACGCTGAAATATTTATCTTGCCTCTCATCTTRGGAGCTTTGGTTGATATGTTCATGTGGAAGAGCTTGTGCTTTCTTTTTAGATATATTTAAAATAATTATAGCAAAAGGAGGCTGTAGTTGATGGCTCTTACCCTCTATTTCAGTCTGGGTGCAGGTATAAATTTAGACTTGATGGGCCACTGACAACGTGGCAGGCCGAATGCGTCCTTCTCTGTAACAAGCAGGGAAGTGGTTCAGCCTGTGCGAGTCTGGGTTTATTTTCATCGTGTCAGGAAGTACGAAAATTGTATGAGCTCCTCACAGCAAGCGCCTGCCTCACGGTGCTGTAATGAAACCTGCTTTGGGCGGGAATTACCCGGTGTGCCCTAAAAATGACCAGCCACGACATGCTGTCGAGGCCGGGTGACATTCCCTTGGTGCAAGGCTGTGGCACCTGCACTAATTTAGATCAACACTAAAATGACGCTCCAGGAGCATGAGAGACTCTAACTTACCAAGCACGCACTAGTACAGCACTGGTACCAGCAGAGCATCCCAAGGGCCTGTGACTGTAAACACCGCTTTTAATAATTTGTGGTGATTGGCGCCTCAGATTATTTTTCTTTTTTCTGCAGCAACAGGAAAAGCAGCCGGTGGCCCCGGTAACTTTCCTGATAGGCAAATCTGAAGATTTTGCCTATTTGCCCCCGACCCGTAGCACCCTCTAAAATTATATATTTGTATTTAGGGCAGGAGTTTACTTGCAGCCGCCGCCCCGCCCCACAAGATGGCGGCGGCTCCGCCCCTACAAGATGGCGGCATGGAGCCTTCCCCCGCCCCGCCCCGCACACCCGTGGCGCGGCGGAAGCGGCGCGACGGAAGCGGCCGTTGTCCGGGCGACCGCGGCGGGATGTGGCGGGTGGCCCTGGCGCTGGCCTGGCTGGGCGCCGCCGTCCCCGCAGGAGCCGCGGCCGAGGAGGGCGCCCCGGAGCCGGGGGCGGGCGGGCCGGCGCGCTACCGGACGGCGGAGATGGCTGACGCGATGCTGGGCGGCGGCCTCCCCGCCGAGCAGCCCCTGCTGCTCCCCGTGGTGCCCGCGGAGGCGAGCGGAGGTCCCGCGGCCGCCACCGCCCCTGGCACCTGCGACGCCGCGGGTGGAGGCGGCGAGTGCGGCGGCCCCGCGGGCCCCACGACGCCACCCGGCTCTCCGGTCGTGCTAGAGACGGTGCTGCCCGCGCCGGCCGAGGAGGCCAATGGCACCGAGGGTGTGAAAGCGCCCAAGGTGAGCTGCGAGGAGAGAAACGTTACCGCGCTCGGAAACGTCTCGCTGCAGATCCTCAACGTTTCTCAGGTAGGTCAGTGTTTTCAGGGAACGGAGGCGATGTCAGGTTGCTTGCTGAACGGTGCCTTCCAACATACAGGAAGTCCATTAAATGCTTAATGATCTGTGTCTGTTTCTGTTCTGTTTTCTCTAAGGATCTCATGGAGTTCCTGAACCCAAACGGCAGTGACTGTACCTTAGTCCTGTTCTACACGCCGTGGTGCCGCTTCTCTGCCAGCCTGGCACCTCATTTCAATTCCTTACCTCGAGCGTTCCCCACTCTTCGCTTTCTAGCCTTGGATGCATCTCAGCATAGCAGGTAATTTGGACTTTCCATAATCTTGTAGCAGTTTGTTTCCAATATGAACTTTTATCTTTTAAAAACAAGAGTGATTTTAAAAACCCTATTAATATAAATGATTGTCCCTTTTATTCGTGGCTATGCTATTTCCATGTTTTTTTCCCTCTTGACGACTTTACCTTACGCCTACAGGAAATGTGTTACTCTATCAGTTGATGTAATTCAGCTGGTAACTGTGTTCTGCTACTTTCTTTGGGGATTTCGTTAGCCAGAAAAGTGCTCCATATCCTCTGCATCTCAGTATATTCCCAAAGAGCAAAACTAAGACCCATATAATGCAAGTTGTTATATGAAATAACATGCTGATCCAGTGCTGAAGCTTGCAGTGTTGACTAGTTCATCAGAAAAGCATTTCCCTAATGCCACAAGGAAATGGTTGTATGTTGTTTGTTCTAAAGGGACAAACTATCAAAGTAAAACTGACATTACCTGTCTTGTGAGTCTTGTTTCTTCTTCTGGTACATTTCTCTTCCTTCATATCTCGTGTTTGCTTTTTGTCAATCAGTTTATCAACGAGATTTGGAACTGTGGCTGTACCCAACATCCTGCTTTTCCAAGGGGCTAAACCTATGGCTAGATTTAATCATACAGACAGAACACTGGAAACACTGAAAGACTTCATTTTCAATCAGACAGGTGAGTACCTCAGCTCTGATTAGCAATAGGAAGAGCAGGATTGTGTCTAGCCCCAAGGCTCTCTCTTGCTCCCTTCACCAGAAGTTTGTGCTGTAGATAAACAGAATGAAAATTTTCTAGTGAAAGTGTCCATATACATTGGTAAGCCTTTTATTCTACATGAATAAACTCTCTGGTAGATATGTTAAAATACAAAGACTCTCACTAAAATGCTAAGTAAGTGCACCTTGCTTTTAGAATAAGAATAAAGCTCCAAATATACCGAACTTATATGTATTAAATGATTATTATTGATGTTTATCAAGTGATTCTTTTTTCAGGAATAGAAGCTAAAAGTGATGTGACCGTGACCGAGGAAGACTGGGAAGGCCCTTTGCCGAGTGTCCTGACCAAAGGAATAGACTGGCTGCTCCTGTTTTCCCTGCTGTTTTTGGCTAGCTTTGTTATGTATGCAACTATTCGGACTGAGAGCATCCGGTGGCTAATCCCAGGACAAGAGCATGAGCATCAAGAATAATCTGAGGTGCTGAAGCAGGAATGGGGTTTATTGCTTACTGGTAAAGCAGGAGCTTGTATGGACTGAAATTACTTGAGAGTGAACTGTTGAATTTGTTGGTTATAATTTGTAATCTTGACTGAAAATCTGCTTTGTTCATCAACTACTGAATCTGTAAAAAGCAAACACATGATGGTTAAAACGGTAAGTAAACAAAGGGAAAATGTTAACTAAAAAGTATTTATTAAATTGCTATGACTTGCTTATTTTTAATGTAAATATGTAATACAGTTGTTCTTAAGAAGCCCCTGAGCTTTGTAGATCAGTTAAGATTTCTGCAGCATATTTGCTTGTATATGTGGCATTGCTTGGTAAAGGAGTAGAGGAAAACTGCTTCCATTCAGGAGGAATCTGGGAATCTTCTTTTACAAAACCCATGCTTTCTGCATGGATGATGCAGTGTATACTGTGGCATTAGGACATGTGGACGCACATGGATTATTCTTATTTTCTGGCTTAAGCATTCCAGAAAGAATAAATTGTTAAAAGGGATATGTTAGTGAAAGGTGGTGTTATTAATTAGTTTGTCAGGAAAATGAACTACAGAGAAGAAAAACACGCCTTTAAAAATATTAGTGTGCATCAAACAAATGATTCCCTTGTCTAAAAGGACTCGGTATGTGTTCACTTTGCGTTTTTGGATACAGCCATGCCAGTCACAATAAAACTTTTTAAAAGCTTTYATGCCAGTCTAGCCAGGGTGGCCATTTCCCGCCGTGGTGTGGCGCTCGGAGGCCCTGGTCGGTGGGTTCGAGTCCCGCTCGCAGCAGCAGCGGCTCCTGGTCGCATTCAGAGTCGTGTCCGAAGCTCGCTGCACGGTGTGCGTGCGCCTGGCGTTTCCCTCTGSAATGACATTGCATCCTTCTTGTGTGGCCTTACGTGGCTTCCACACAGGGCTGCAATTGCCACTCTTGGAAGTATCCATCACCCACCTAGATTAGCGAGGGAAATTCGAGATTTCATTAAATTTTCTGTTAATGTGTGTTTGCTCCCTTGGGTAGTCTGCTGCTGGTGCTGTGTGAAGAACTGGCCAGGTTTTCAGTTGTGACTAACGCTCCAGGCCTGGACCAAGGCGCAGTGGGTGCGTTGCGTGGGTTTTTCTGCGTGATTTGATGGCATAGCCTCTATRCGTGGCCCCAGCTCGATATAAAACCCCGTTATGAAGCTTCTGGGCGGACACGAAGCCACAAGCTCCTCTTCCTCCCCAGCAATGCCCAGTTTTCTATCCCTCTTTCTTGTTTTCGTCCCCTTCCCAGTAAGGGAAGATCCCGCCCCAGGCGGGCGGTACCTCCCCGGTGTGGGCGGGCCGGGCGCCATGGCGGGCGGTGCCGCCCCCGTGTGGGCGGGAAGGGGCGGGCCGGGCGCCATGGCGGGCGGCGCGGCCGCGCTGCGGCGGGCGCTGCTGGGAGCGCGGCGGGCGGCGGCCATGGTGAGGGGGCCGCGCGGGCGGGGCGCGCGCGGGGCGGCCCCGCGGCCTCGACACGGCCCGCGGGTGGCGGGCCCTGGAGACGAGGCCTTTTCCCAAAAAAAGTTTCGCATTGCAGCCAGTACGAGCAGAGAAATTCCGATTTGATTATTTATTTTTTAAACTACTGTGTGTATGTGTGTGTATGTATTTGTTTCTGTGTGTGTATGTATGTGCATATATACCACGTACGTATGTTTATTTTGTAGTTTTTGTATATATATATAAGATAGGTGATGTACACCTTACTGAAATTTGCAGAGCAGTTTTGCATCAGTACTGCAATAACGCACTGAAGGTCTGTAGATATCTAAGGCGAAGCTCTTGTGCGTGTGTATGTGTGTAAATACACATATATGTGTGTGTATATGTATTTTACATGAAGCCGTGACTGCATGTACATGCAGAGTTTGTATTTTGCCCCTCAAACACCAGATATTCTGCCCTAATCTCTGGTGTCCCCAGTTAAATCCTTTTCATGTTTTTTCCTCTGGCTCAGCTGCTTCCCCACACACTCTTTTCCCAGGTCTAGGTCAAGGCCAGTCCCCCTGTTTATATGAAGAAACATGTGATTTAATTTTAAATCACCAAATTGTCTCTTTGACTTCTGTGGCCTTAAGCAGGAGCCTGGGGAGGTACCCGAAGTGTTTGAACTAACCCAACAAACCCACTGCTCATGAGCAGGAGAGCRAACCTTGCACCGACCCCTGGCCCAAATCCTGCACTTGGCTACCCGAAACAAAATGTCCCAGAAGTTTCCTAAATCATTTACTGATTTCACCTCTTGGCAAATTAAAAAACTAATTTGAAGGAGAAAGAAAAAATCTAACCTGCAAAGTGTTGTGGTAGTAATACCTGTTTGACATCAAATCGCTGCTTTATTCCTGCAGGCCTGCAGTGTTATTCTGAAGAGTAGAAGGGCCTAAATTGGTTCAGTTTGGGGACTGTAAAACCTCCCTGTTAGGGTGTCTGTGCCCTATTGGACATAACCCCTCTAAGTGCTGCTGTTCTATGCTGCTAGTGACTTCCCGTATTTTTTCCCTTATTAATGAAAATTTTGCTTCTTGGAAACTACAGAGACTTCATTTGGCTGTTTCTTAGCAGTGTCTATGCATTTGCTACTCTCTCCTACGAGATAAAGATTTGGTAATAAAAAGCAATCCTAGAGGCTTTTGCTCAGCTAGAATTAATTGCATTAACATGTGCTTTATTTTAATACTGCGTTAAATAATTTAATATTTTAATATTGCATTAAATATGTAATATTTTAATATTACCTCGAATCTTTAATAATTTAATATTCCAGCGCTGTGTTAGCTTTGGCGTGCAGCACCATCTGGTGGCAGAGAGGTTCAGACCGACCCGTGCTCACCGAAATGCTAATTGTGCCCATTAGGACTGTCAGATCCCTTCGTAAGTACATAGGCGTGACAAGAAAGTGGCTGGAGGTCAAAGACACGCACTTCTCTAATGAAATAACTGCACGTGGAACTGTCAAAAAAAAAAGGCAAAAGCCGCAGATTTGAACAGAAGAGCTTTGCTGCTGGTGTCTGCAGAGCTCTGCTGTGTTGTTGAAGTCCTGGTGCAAAAGTGCCCTGACTTTCAGTAAGGGTTTGTGTGGTTGTGATAGCATGCTAGCGTTCATAAAGGCCAAACGGTGAGGGAGAAAACAGCTTCCTGCTAAATCATTACCTGCATAGAGTGAATTTGAGAGCAATCTGTTGGAATAGGCAGTCTGTATTTAATCACTTGGCTGTTTAGTCTCAGGCGCTAGGAAAAGATATCAGACCTTTTTGAAATAACCAATAGACCCTTCTATCYTCAGATCTCTTCTTAGACACTGATTGGGATGTTTAAGCGGGTGGTATAATCTGCTAAGTCTGTGCTCCCCTTGGGTTTAGAAGGACTCGTTTGCTTAAAATTGGACATGTGGATGAGTACTGTGTTAGTGTCTAATGCTTTTTTTTTTTTTTTTTTTTTTTGGGTGTTGTCAGTGGAGAAAAAATACCTTACAGTTGCCTTTAGACTACTGCAGTGTTTGCTATTTGTAAATCTATTTTATATTTTACTATTTCTAAGTAACGTTATCTTTAATGCAATCTCATATTTTGCTTTTTTTCTGTCTTTTAAAATACAGATATTCCCCTGATACATCCTGTAGCCTCTTATAATTGTACATTCAGTGCACAATGTAAATAATGTTATTTACATGGCAAAATAAGTATATGGAAAATAATTCAAGTGTTACAGCCTCTGGATAATTCAGGTGAACAGGCTGCAGGGTGCCGGTGTGCTGGTGTCCAAGTTTGGTTTTGTAAGAGTCAATCACTTATCTGCAATTCAATGCAAAAATGTACAGCCAGGCTCAATGGACCAAAAAGAAACAATGTTTCTGGGTTGTTTCAAGTAATTTGAATTATGCTGGTCTGAGAGACTATCCAAACTAACACATCACATGGTGATTTTTTAACACCTCTTATTTCTTGAACACTTACGTTTCTACAATACATAACCACAATTTCATCATGTGATTTTCTCACTGTTGTATAAAATAGGACTTCAGTCTCACTTGTGAAATGCTTCATATTTTCTTTCTYCTCCTTAATAGTCTTCACAGTCTCACTGGTTGACAACGGAGGAAAGGAACCAAGTTTTACTGGATCTTAAAGCTTCAGGCTGGTCTGAGCTAGGCGAAAGAGATGCCATCTACAAAGAGTTCAATTTCAAAAATTTTAATCAGGTAATTATTGTTATAAACCACTTTTAATATAAAGGAAACATAATTAGTTTAATTTCCATGTGATCTTGATGGGAAAATATTTATATTCAGAAATTTGGGAGTGTCCTGTCCAAACACTGTTGGATTTGCCTGGGTGGATTGTTCTCTGATTCTGATCTTACTAGATGGAGTAAATAAATTCCATTTTGTATTTGTGTGGTAGATATATTCTAATATCACATTTTCTTAATTATAATATTGAGGTCAAGGTCAGGGTGGATTCTAATCCCATTTCTCTGTGGGATTAGACAAATAGTATTTGATTCTGTGGGTTTTTTTTTTTTCCATTTAATTATTAATACTGTGAGATTAAAAGTAGAAAATTTAGTTGTTGAATAATGTGATTCATTCTTGTCTGGTAAGCACTGGAAAAAGATGAGTATGTATAAGAACAGAAACCTTCTCCCCAAAACAAATATTATTCTTTAGCTTGTACCTTTCATATAGACAGTCTATTTAGCATGTTTAGGTTCATATTTGAGGATTTGCTACCATAAGATGAGTACTTACAGGATGTGGTTGCCATTTCAATTATATATTCAATTATATGATTAATTTTGCTGACTTCTTTTGAAAGTTTGCTGTAATRAGTGTTATCTCTGCTCTTGCTCTTCCTTTTGGCCCTATACCTTAAATTCAGATATTTTCAAGTTTCTTTTTTTTTTCTGAGTAAAGTAACAGTGATACATGTGATGAGTGAATACTATTTACTTCTCTAGTATTTACAGTGTTGGAAAACAGCCTGTGTGGAGAAGTGAAAGAGAGCAATTCCCGTTCTATTTTGGTTTTAAGTGGTGCGGTCCCAGGTGTGAAGGGAAACAGGGTTTTATTAAGRTGACCTGCTGGGGTAAGATGGTCCTTTCCTGCACTACTGGAAGGATGCAGCAGAACCTCAGGCTGGTATTTGTTGGTGTATGTAGGGACTAAGAGTGAGCTGTGAACTGTTTATTTACATGGCTGTGCTAAAGCTCGGAGATCTTTAGGAAATCAATAGTAAGCTAGATAAACAACGATTTGCAACGCTGACTCTTTCTGTTTGCTGTTTCCAATAGTAGTGTCRCAGTGAGGGAAGCCCAGACAAGTAGAGGGAAGGTGCACCCAGGCCCTTCTGAGCGAGGTGAAAGGAGCAGAGAAAACAAGAGCTGAAGAATGAGCTCACAAGCAGGCCAGGGCTGTTCCAGAGAGCACAGAGTCCTTGGTGCGTTTTGTTCCTGGATTGCACTTTAAACCTGGAAGTTAATATAGAGCAAATTAAACCGTGTCCTGTAACAAATCATGGGACAGCGAAAGAGCAGAGCCCACGAGAGGAAGCTCCCGTGAAACCTTGGTGACACGTAAAGGCAGCCAGGAGAACTGGAAGAACCAAGAGAGAGTGACAGGCTTGACCTTGATAAGATAAAAGAAACCCATGGAAGAGGAGCCGAGATATCATCCTTTGGGCTTGGAATATTCATGAAACAGAGTCCCTGACAGGGCCCAGCCGGACTCCTTGCTGCTTCCGCAGCCTAGAAATATTTTTTTCAAGAGTTAATAGAAAATATTTTTGCATATTGCAAGTATGCTAAGTCACTTTGATCAGATGCATTACTGTATTGGCAGACTTTTCAAGAGACAAATCAGTGTACTCCACCAGCAGGTAGCTGGAAAATCCATTTCTTTGCCATCTCTTCTTTTGTTTTGTTTTTGACTCCAGTAGATTTGTCTTACAAATTACATGGGTATTCATATGTCTTTCTATCTTCAAGATTAATAAACATGCATGTATAGGAAATTATGCKTATTTAAATACACATATTATTAAGTGGTTATGCAGTTGTACATGTATATACTTCCAGTACATATACCCTTAGAAATGGTAGTCAAAAAAAGCAAGCTACTTTATTGGTTGGAGGGTATTGGTACAATCTGTGTTCCCTTCTAGCTTGCCCTTCCCAGATCCCTTGTTTTTAAGGGAGAACACAAGAACAGTGTCAGCAGAAGTTGGGAACTGGCTTCAAAATTTCACATTTTCATGGCAACACATGGTGCCTCCAGCAAGCAGAGAGTGGATTCTCTCTGTAGCTCTAATTGTAGCTTTAATAATCAAGGCTATTTGTGAATATCTGGAGGCAGAATATCACTTACTGGTTGTTTTTTTTTTTTTTTTTAAGAAATGGACGAAGTGCCCTCATTTGCAGTTGCAGAGGGTGGAAACTGCTTGTGGTGTCACAATCCCAGAGAAGGGCTTAGTGTGTGATTTCCAGCTAGGATACTCAGAGCTGGGTGGTAGAGAGCAAGTATTTGTCTTTTTGGAAATTGAAGCTGGAAATGAATTGATGCATGTGTATGCTTGAAGTTATAATTCTCTAAGTAAATAATGTTTATTACTACTCGGGGAACACATGACAAAACTTGAGCTATTTACCTGCTTTGTAGTATAGGAGAGTTTAGTCTCGTARTGAAAAGCGCAAACTTATAGGTACAGCTTCTTTTATTTCATGCAGTAAATCTTCTCTTTATAGTATTTAAAGTGTGAGTATTCACTAAAAGTCAGAAAACTGAGAAATATAATTTCCTCAGTGATCTTCATTCTGCCCTTTTACAGATGGCATAAAATCAGGTGTGTAAAAAAAAAAAAGAGTTGAGCTGACATGAAAGGTATTTCAGATTTATGTTTTGCAGATGATATTGGTATGATTAATGTATTCATTGCTTTTTTATTGCTTCTCACAGATAATGTTCATGATGCATGGAAAATTCTGTGTCTTTAAAATCTATGCCAGGTTTACAAAGTCTGTGTATGTCAACAGATGTTAAGAATATAAACACAACTTTTATTATATAAAAGTCATGCAAATGTGTAGACATGAACTTGGTTTATGTATATTATTTTCAGCATGAGAATGAAATGAAACTTCTGTGAAACTGGAGTTATTTAGATTTCTGAAGCTTTCAGGCCGAGATTAGCTTGGTTAAAAGCGATCAGAAATGGGCTGCCTTCTTAGTCACTGACAAGCTAATGACACTTCTGGCTTACAGAATTATTTTTGCAACACAGAGCTTAAAACTGCTGATGCTGTCTGTTATTCTGGAGATACATTTTCATGAAAATGGGCTTTGGGGATACAGTTCTCCCAAACAAGTTGGGAACGGTTTGAAGTCCCCATGTGAAGCCCTCGGTTCATTGCGTTGCCGTTGGTGCCTGATGCCTTCTTGTCCTGGCGAACGCAGTGGCAACCTCAGCGTCCCCCACTCCACGACGTGGCCACGCAGCTCAGCTGCCCTGAGCAGGCTCTGCGATGCTCGTGAAGACCTTTTGACTTCATCAAGGTCTGGCTTTGAGAGGGGATGGGCTTGGCCTGGTCCCCATGGGATCTCTCAATCCCGAGATGGTTCTGGGTGAAGACAAGTTGCTATAAACTTTACAGATACATTAGAGTTTATTTAATAGTCTTTTTTCTTGTCTGCAGGTGGACTTTCTCTAGCCATCGACTGGCAGCAAGGCAGCCAAACACAGGGTTAGGATCGCAGCCCCTTGTGTTTTCTCTCTGTTACTCCTTTGGGAACTGGCAGAGAGGAGAGATCTGGGGATCTGGCTTTTAAGACCTGCTGTGGAGAACTGTTGTGGGAGAGGGGAAGAAGAAAAAAGCAATCAGGGTGTTCAGGCTACTTTGTATCACCAAAACGACATGTTTTGAAGCTGGTTAATTACTGTGTCTGTGCAGCTGCAACAACGAGCTTATCTTCCAGCTATAGAGCAGGCAGCTTGTTTGCAGTCTGCCAAAGCTAAATCCAGAACCAGGATAGAAATATAATTGGCACTTTCAAACTGTACCAGTAAGTTTTACTAATTATAGTCCTGAGGTTCAGAAAGGGAAGTGCAGGTTGGACAAGTGTGTGAAAGTCAGTAGTCAGTAGATGGTAGGATTGCTGAACACTTTTGTGTCCTGACCTATCTCAGGAATTTCCTGGAATTTTGTCAGTATTCCACCTCAGTAAACTTCAGGGCTGATCATGCAAAGGGGACAGACTTGGCTTAAAATCCAGAATTTCTGCTGAAGAYGCTTTGCCTGCCCCTTCTCACAAATTGTGCTTACAGGTAATTCAAAAATTGTCAGTCTTTTTCTGCTTTCATYATGGAGCCATTTTTTTTCTAGCCAGTCCTGTTAGCTTCTTGCTGGGGTTTKGTGGASAGACCAGCACCAAAAGGGAAGCAGCAGAACACAGAAACATCCTCTGGGAACAATGAAACCAATGGAACGTGGGTTTCTAGGGATTTATCCCCCCATCTCACTTTGTCATTCCTTGGATAACTCCAGCTCTTCTCCCTCGTGATGTTTCTCCGGCTTCATCCAGACTGAGCTGGCAGGAGGCAGGACATGGATGATCATCTCCAAGCCCCAGAGACGCTGGTTTCTTGCAGGCAAGCCAAGAAGAGCAGGGCTGAGGCCACACTCGGGCTCCCGCYCTAATTTTCACCAAGCAGGAGCATCGTGGCTTTGAACCTTCCATGGCTCTTGTCAAATTTGGTTGATTTTGACCAGAGGCTTTAGAGGGCAACTGCCTGTGTGATTGCATTTCCTTCGTTAATCTGCAAAAGCAGAAAATGCAGTTACAGCATTAAAAAGGTGGGCATGTTTGCTGATGGGCGGGCTCAGTAATAACAGCTGCTTTCTTTTATGGGATAATTTTAAAGTGAAAGCTGTTACAATTTCATCTAGAGCATTTCAGAAAAGCCCAGAGTATTTGCATAGGTGCCTAAGACCTCTAATGTCGTTTTAGAAAATGACAGGAAATCAAGTGCCTTAAACTTCCAGGAGTTATTTTTAAATAGATGTTCAGTATTTTTAGGGACATAGGACACAGSTGAAAGATGAGCCTGAGCGGAGAGGACGGTAAGGAAACGCTTTGGGGAGCTTTGCACATTGGGAGTAGAAGAGCATGTAGTGAGCATGGAAACTTGTGGTTTTGAGAACTGTTTTTGAGAGATGTACAAAAATTCTATTACTGCTATATTAATTATTCTCACTTTGCATTTTCCTCCTAAATTTGCGAGATGTTTTTCTTCATATCCAAAATAAACTCTAGAGTAAACTCTAGCAGAAAGAATAATAGGTACCTTTTTTTGCTCATTGAAACGCCAGGTATTTTCCTTTAGCCGTAGGAAGACATCCCATCCKTTTTGTCCCTTTAAATGGGCTGTGGTTATATGTCATGGTTATAATATCGTTATATATCCAAACTAATTTGGTAGGATACGCAGTGAAATTCCTGATTTTGTTTTAATCATCTTACTTGGTGAAAACCCCTTGGTCTGGGTGCTTGTCTTTAGGTGCCTTTACCCCYCAAAGCTCTTTGGGACCCTTCGTCACATTTACCCTATGGAGCTGGAGCAGCGGGCGCGGATGCTATAGGGTGAGCGCTGGGCTGGCTGCTGCAGTCCCTTCAGCTCTGCCTGACTCGCCCTGCAGTAACGCTGTGAATGGAATCTGTGCCAAAACTTCCTTTTCCAACCCCGGCACGTCGCTTTGTCCCATGCGTTGATCAAAGATTGGAAAAYGCGTTTTTATACGCGAAGGCAGTGAATTTCGTTGCTGTTTTATGTACTTAAATCTTTTGGCTGTTGGGCTGAAACATGTCCACGCCTTTTGCGCATTGAAAACATAATATCCTTTAACCTACAATCTGCAGAGTTGACATGAACTTTATTTGAAATGTTYGGTTGTGGACCACATCTCCAGTGTTTTATATGCCACAGTGCTCGTGGGTTTTTTTCTTCTCCATTGTCTGATAGTGAGGTCATTTTCAGTCCTCAGAGAAACTTTATTCCCAGCCAGATGCGGGCCATATATTAAAAGTAGCACCTGTGGCTAATATCACAGCAGCTTACCATAAATTTACATGGTAACTAGGATTATATCTGTCAAGACTGTTAAAAAATGYCTAGATTTAATTTGATTTCCAGTATTGAAGGAACTCTCCAACATTTTGCTTCATAACTGTATTTTAAAAGTTAAAATCACTCCATTGTTAAGTTTTATAGCACTCCCAGTGCCCATTAAGTTGATTTGTTAAATGGAGGTCAGAATAAAGCAAGTTGGCTACATTAGGATCGGAAACCGMCCCATTTGTGACAAATTTAGTCCTCGCGTGTGAATCTTCTCAAAGCCTCCGTAGTGATTGGTTTCAGGTGTAGCTTATGTCGGTTTTGTTTAACCTCAAAGCAAGAGCAATGCGAGTCTGTTGTTGTCAGTTGAGCTCCCCAATTGACAAACCCATTTTCATTTATTTGGGGCGGGTTTTTTTACATATAATTAATGTTTGCTTGCTTCCTCTTTTTAGACTTTTRTGTTATATTACCTGTTGAATGAAAGGAATTGATTTTATTTTTATCCATCTCGGTAAGTGCGTTTTTTCATATGGACTTTCCTAAACCCTTCRTTTTCCATTATCCTTTGAGTCCTCTCCCATCTGCTGTGATTTGTGCACCTGCAATGTTATGAAAGTATTTCTGTTGGTAGTTACGTTGCGCACTAACTTCCCCACATTTATGAATACAATAACCGATTTGCAATAAATCAGAATTATTTATGAGGGGGTTTACAGAGTTGATAAAATCTTGATATCTGAAAATAATGAATTTCTGGCCTATCTGCCTGTTGAAGTTTYCCTTTTATTAGAAACTGATAGTGAAATTTTGAGGACTCGCAGAGATTGACTCACGGGCTAAACCACTGCGAATGAGCTGGCTCCACGGGCTYAGAACTTTGCCTAGTAAAAACGTATATTGTTCCTAGATGCTCGCACCTTCCTCGAGTTCATGCTAGTGATTGCCTTGGTAAATGACCCTCTTGCCTCTGAGTCCGGGGGTCACATGGGTCAGGATGCAGCTGCGGGACCCGGCCACCTTCCACCTCCCCGCGTCCCGCGGTGGCAGCGGCTCCGAAGCTGGCGAGCTCCCAGCTGAGCCTGGCTCCTGGTGGGATCGCTCCCTGGAAGCCTGGGGTTCTCCTTCCCGGGCTCTAAAGGAGCAGGAGATGGCAGTGGTGGCCAGGCCCRTGTAGCCCATTTCCAGTGATGACTGAGCTGGCAGACGGCCTTTCTTTGCTGCTGMTGAGAAATGCTGCAGAGCTAGAAAGCTTGATGTGATGGAAATATTTACTCTGTTTGCATCAAGGCAGAAATTAAGTTCTTGGCRCTGGGAAGCGCTGTGTTTATTTTCTTCTCGTGGCCAGCATGGTGGCAGGGTTCAAGAGCACACGTCAAGTCACTCTGAGCTCAGAACATGTTYGCTCTGATGTTTTATGTTTACATACATTTTTCCTATTTTAAAAGTAGGTGCCTTAGCTCATCAGCAKCCAACAGTTTAAAGCTTAGCCTTTGTTCATATATCTGGGCAAATATATTCCTATAAAACCTGCTTTGCTTTAACAGCAAGCCGGTTGTGCCTGACTTAATCAGATATTTCCCCATTTAATACTTCTGCATCCTGAGGAACCACTGCTTTATCTTCCAGCCCCTTCAACCTTTGTTTCTGTTATGCATATCAGAAACTTCAGCCAGAAGAAAGTCATCCGGGTGGCGAGTTGTGGTTGCTTCTGCTTTTATTCTTTGGTCACTGGTCACCGCTTGGTCTTAGGTCCATTTGTCCAGATCCCAGCGCGTTGGAGCCCGGTCAGTCTGCGCTGTTGAGAACAGCGTCGGTGTCACCGTTACATTGTCACCATTGCAGGCTGATGGGATTATTAAAAATATCCTAACATTAAAGATACTTGAGCAATTTAAAAGGATTTCAGTTATGTACCCTCCCTTTCCTCAGGGATTGATTTGCTGGTAAGCTCTATTTCTTGGATAAAACAATGTTAATTCTTTCCCCTAACTCTTGTTTCTTCCACCTAAACTCTATCCCATGTGGTGAGCAGATCTTAAGGGTTCTCCCCTGGCCGCTGTAGGATGAAGCAGAGGTGAAATCCAAGACACCGCTTCCTAGGTGTTGTAGAAACTGAATTTCGTTGGTTTAACTTTTCTTATGACTTTTACTGTGATGAGGAACAGTAATTTTATTAATGAGCAAAACCCTTTTTCTCCTCAAAATTCTTCCTCTGCCTTTTTGGCAGTTTATGGGGGAAACTGCATCTCCCGTTGCCGAGTATGGCACACCGAGTAGACCTGGTGTGTGTAGATTTAAGCTTCAGCCTGTCCAAGAGCTCTTTGGGCTGCTCTCCAGTTGGCTGCCCTGCAAATGCTTTCCCTAAAAGATGGATTTATTATCGCTTAAGTAAAAAATATGATAGCATTTGCCTTATGCTTATTTCATGCATTAATCTGAATAAAAATAAATTATTTGTCAATGCCCTTTGGATTTCACAAGCGTTCTTGCAGATTTGGGGAGGAGAATTTTTCTCCTTCTTTCAGCGATATGTAATGCACGAATGGATCTGTAATGATTATTCACTCTGTTTGCATTAAGGCGGACACGCGGTATATGGGCCATGCGGGCAGACTGCAGCAGACACGAGCGGGTCAGCTGATTTTAACTAAAGTTTGGACTCTTTCTTAAGCGGACTGTGGCAAATGTGGTAATGGTTTGGGGTTCAGCTGGACCACTTTGTTTGGGAGAATGTAAATAAGATTTATGTTGCCTTTTGTAGAGATGGCCACTCTGAACAATTTCTTCTACCTTTTCAGGCCAGAAAACCTCATGCCTTGTAACTTTATGCATTACAATTTATTTGCGTGGGGGCACGGGAAAGATGCTGATGTAGATGTGCAGAGCACATCTCTGCAGCTCCRTTACGTTCAACCTCCCCTTGCAGTTGGAACAGAGCCCGACCACGCTTCAAAACCGTGAAGGGCACCAGCGGTTCTCGCTTTCTAGGAGTCCCCTCCAAAAAAGCGAGGAGGAGAAACTCGCTTTGGGATATTGCACTCTGCAATTGTAATTAAAAATGGACCCGGGCTGGTAGAATAAAATAAAATCACAATGTGCCTGTTTAAAAATTAACCATTGCTTGCCAAAAGCCCGTGCAACCCGCTCGGCGGACATCCGTTAATGCGGCGCTTAGCTGGTTCGGGCTTTAATGCACACTGTTTTACACGTTAACGGTTTTGAAGTTCCAGGCCAGCGCTGACCTTTCACATCTGCTCCTTTCACAGTAGGAATCTCCACTTACTGCTTCCTGTCAGGCGGGATTAGAGTGACAAAGTGCAGCGCTTGGGCTGGCTGCAATTTCGGGTTTGATCAGAATTATTTCTTTCACAAACAATCACATTTGCTAAAATGTTACATCTGCTCTGAAAAGCCACTGGCAGACCCACAGTTTATCAGTGTGATGGGAGTGTAATTTTTCATTCGTCTTTCATAAAGCTGTAAACCAGCCTCAAATGGGTTGCTGCAGGAGAACCCACCTTCCTCCTCCTCTTCCTCCCCCTCTTTCTGCCTTTCTCACCATTTACCATTTTCTTCTCTTGGTTTTGCTGGGCTCAGATGAAGGGTTGCTTGTGTTTTGGAAACCCCGAGGTGCTGGTTTTGAGGTGCTGTTTTGGGGGGGATCCTCGCAAGATTCGCCAAAGAACTTGGCATGCAGCGAGGAGCCGATGGGCTGAGGCCTGGCCTGGGCAGTGCTGAGTCAGCTGAGTCTGCTCGTTTATGGCTCTGGGTGCCTTATAGGAAAGTGTTCCGTATTCCTCGGTGTGCAGGGAAAGGTCCTGGTTCCTTTTGTGCCCTGTGTGATTTTTCATTGTGCTGCAATGGCAGTAACAATAGGTAGCTAAATAACATGCTTGTGTGTTAGCCAAGGTGTGCAAACCCCCTGTGAGCTSCCCCAGCGCAGGGCGGGTGTTTGTGCAGCCTTCCTTTAATGCATAACCTTAGCAAAATAAAACCAGAGGAGTACGCAGGGCTTCCCCAGCCTCCACTCTGCTCGTTTGTATTTCTAAGGGAGCTTGCCCGTTGGCTGGAGGGCTAAGRAGGAGTGTTTGTCTGCTGACGTGAACCCACCTACCCGCTGCAGGAGGCCCCCCGCACAAAGCGGTGCCTTGCCCGGGGGAGCTCTGCCATCCTCGCATCCTTCACGTCCCATGTGGATGCACAGGTAGAACATGTAGGACGCAAGGCAGCCCGTGCTGGCCCCGGGGAAGCTCCTGCTGAGGTCACTGCGTCCACTTCCAACCTGCTCCTGCTGAGGAGGGGTGCCGGGCTCTGCCGGGCTCATCCCGGTGGACTCGTGCGATGCCTGCAGCAGCTTGGTCCCATGAAGCGCTTCCCGGCTGCATCCCTGCCCCGTGTCTTCCTCAGGGCACACTGTCTACGTCTTTAGACCTTTTTGGGGGCTCTGGCTTGGCCAAGAGGCCGTTGGAGCCCCTCTCTGAAGTCCTCACACCTCCACGTTCAGCGGTTCCTCCATCACGTGCTCGAGCTGCTGCCCTTGTGCTCTGGCTGTTGCGTAAGAAACAAATGCAACAAAAAGGCTGGTGGTAAGAGGACAGGCAGAGACAAAATGATCGCGGGTCCAGCTGCTTCTTCTCTTAATCCATCATAAAGCAATGGCTTTCTTATCACTCTTTGATGTTTTCTTAGGATCATAAATGGTTGAGATTTAAAGGATTATCAGAGGCAGGATGCGATTGCCCTTGGATACTCAGCAGAGAATATTTTGGATATTAAACTGGTAGTATGTGTAATCTTGGCCAGAAGACTAAGGAGAATTTTGCCTGAGTGCTCCGTATGTTATCAGCAACATGCATGGCATGTGAACTTCATTTTCGTGTCTACAGAATGAAATCATTCCTTTGTGTACAAGTAAAATGAAGCTTTGGAAAAACTGCAGTGTTTCTGCCATGGCCAAGTCCGTGTTATCCAAACGGTGGTGTAATGGATAATGAACTTCCCTGTTCTTCTGGACCAGTTCGCAAAGCTTTCTGCTCAAGAAAACACCTGAGCGCTATAAAAGTCGGAGGGTTTGAACCCATTTTTGAAGTTAAGCATTCGCTTGAATTAATTCGCGTTTGGTCTGATTTCCAATAGCTTTATACCATGGGCTAGAGCAGTGATCAAGGATGTTTTAACATCCAAGTGCCAGGATATTTGTGCAATATGAAGCTTTTAGGTGAGCAGAGTGACTTAACAGAAGATTCAGGTGCATGAATTCAAAAGGCTGGAAGGGGAGCTAACTGCATCCTATTACTAGTTTATTTTTATAGTGTTTTGTTTGAGGACTTTATTACAGTACAGCTCGAGTTGGATTTGCTGGGCCAAGCGTTTACTTTAACAAGTGAAATTATCATTGTTCTCTCAGTTGCAGGGCCAAGAGAGTTTGTTATTTGAAGTGACTRATTGCTTTAGCAGGTGCTCGGTTAATGGGGGCTTCGCTGTGTTGTTTAATGTTTTCAGGTAGGGTGCAAAATGCTCATTTTTAAAAAATCACGTTTCTTTAAATAGCCATTTTATTTGGTGTAAACCTCCTAAATGCAACCTTTTTATTCCATTTTTGAGCGCAAGGAAATGGTTTGGGAAGAGGAGGGCAATATTTATCCGACTGTGAGGCTGGAGTGGAGGATTTCTGTGCCCAAGTTCAATCCAGAAAGCTGGGATTATTTTCTGCCTTTTTTTCCTTTGTTGAGTGAATAAGAATACTATAAAGGAGAAGGGCAAGCGCAGCTTGATAAAAATCAACAGAGATATTTAAAAATTGAAGGTAATTTTTGAATAAATAATATTACGATGTATTTGCCTAGAACTTGAAGGGAGGAAAAAAATATTTCAGGTGCTTTTCTAGAAAGTTGTGGTGCGGATGTATATTGAGATACGACAAAACTGGCAATAAAGGTGGGATGGGGACGCGCGCCGTGAGGCTGCCGAGGGGCTGCGGATGCTGCTGCGGAGCAGATGCTGCTTTAGAGGAGACCCCTTGTTAGGGGCTCCTGGGACCTTGTTCGAGCTTTAGCTGCACCTTTAAATTTAGGACCTTAACTTATTTTTGCATGAGTCTTTACAGGCATCCGTAATTATTTTTATATGCTTATAAGCAAAGGGATATCTCTTCTCATAAGGTGGAGCTTAGATGGTTTGAAATTTTTATCACTAGCAGAAAGAAGTTTTTGTGCTGGTTTACGACATCTCCGTGTTCTCTGACTTTGTTCGGTCGGGATTATAAATCTTTTTGGTGGTACAGATGATTAAATGGGACGTGGAATCTGTTCGTTGAATCGCAGGGCGTATTATCTGCTTTCTGCTCATGAAATCCAGGTGCAATCACTTATTGCAATAAAAATGAGAATAGGGAAAATGATCCTCAGATAACACAGGGGCTGCTGGAAAAGTAACAATGAGGAGGAAGAAGGTAATAGATGTAACACATTTTATTATATTATCACCAATAATAGAAAAATCGGTCAGAATTCAGGAGTTCTGAAAATACTGATGAAAGCAGAGTTAGAAAAGGGAAAGGTGAGACTCATCATGCGGGTTGAGTGTAGTTTGCACACGAGTGAACGTGAGAGGTGGATTAAAGCAAACCAAGGAAGGACAGTGTAAGAGCAGGTCAAAACTCTTTATACCTTCCTGATAGTTGCCGTTTTTGTATTGACTCTCCATGTCCTTCGGCCTTAACAGAAAAATTGTTCTTGTTTCAGGTCTGTGGAGGCTTGCATGGAGCCTGCAGTGCTCGCACCTGTCTTGGGATAACCCTGTGTCGTAGCCTAGGCCCTGTGGGATGTGGGAGGTAAAACCTTTGGCCCAAACTTATTTGGGAGAAATGGAGCTTTAGTAGCACTGGGGCTATCGAGCTCCTCGTGCTGCCCCTGGATGTGATTGCACGGAGCCAGTTTAAACTTTCCTTCTCTCCGAGCAGCCCAGGCTTTTTCCCAAGGACAGAATTCCTGGAATTGCCTCTGTCATCTCCTGCAGCTCTTGACATTGTCCCGGTACCTGTGTGAGAAAACACCCCGGTTTGGGAAAGGCCTCGAAGCTCCAGTTCTCTTCGCCTGCACTTATTCTGCGTGTTCTTCAAATTGGTAAATCATATGACAATAAACAGAAATACCTYGGTGAAGAGGGAAGGGGAAACTGTTGTTTATCTGGTCAGGTGGTTTAGATTAGCAGCGATGCGGGTCTGTATTATGTTACTTTAAATCATAGTGTCCCAACAGGACATAAATTATGAAGATTGTTACAGTATGTTTCATCCAGTGTAAGATCAACAAATTGGAATAATTTTTTTATAGGAAAATCAGTGCTTTGGCAAAGTTACTGTTGAAGAATTTAATTTAACTTGAGCTTTGCTTGCATTATTTCTTAATATATAAAAACTATTTGCATAATGTATGAAATATAAACAGTTTCAGAATCAAAGGCAAGAGTGCCTCTTCCAAGATTACACAGAGTGGCAAGCTACTTAGAATAGATCAGTGTTTGTGCCATTGCTGTCAGAAATGTTTGATATAGAGCTGGCTAGCTAGTTTCTTCCCTGACATAATTGTAAACAAGTGTTGCAAGACAGAAACGGCCTTTTTTTGCAGAACGTGGTGTGAAGGTTTTCACATACTGTGGCAGATCTCACATGTAAGCCACAGTTTGGAGTTTGCAGCTGTAATAGGAAACTTGATTTTTGAGCTAAGAAATAGGTMGTTTTATTTTGAAGAACAGCGAATCTTCGTTTTGTTGCAGGGGATGCGTGCGGATACGTGTGTGGGGCGTGAGCTGCCGGCGCTGGTTTTCTGAAAGGTTCTTGTAAGTTCAGAAGAACTTGGACCATCAAGTTGGAAGCTGTAGGGTTTTTCTGTTTGTTTTTATGGTGCCACATTTGGTTTTTAAGACAGAAATGGCGTCTTGGTGCATGTCTGTATGTCTGCAATATTCCCTCCTTTCCCTCCAACCCTGAGCAGGGCTTGGAGAACAGGAGTGTTGGATGCATTAATGGTTGGAGTAATGGGATATTGAAGAGGGGCTAGTAGGGAAACGGGCAAAAGGTCACAGTTTTGGTTAAAGCCAAGCGTGCTCTGGTGGCAGGATGAGCTGGGCTCCAGGTGGGATGAAGGGATGGTCCTCAGGGCAGCCCAGAGCCCAGGGGTTGGCGATGGAGAGTTCCTAGGACATGATTTACCTGCATCCTTAGGAAGGAAGGTCCCAGTGTGCTTGGAATGATGCGAACAGGAGGAAGAGCAACAGGAAGGTGCTCCCCTGGCTTGTGTCATATATAAACCCAGACAGGGCCAAAAATAAAGACACCCAATGTCCAACGCCACGTGGATTCAATTTCCAGGGAGAATATCCTGAGAAACCGAGGGAGAGAATCCTAAAATGGGAATGTGCTCTTAGGAGCAKATACCTTGTATGTAACTCTAACCTCTTTAAATATGAATGGGATTSCTCCTCTTTCGTTTGTGTTTTCACCATGTTGTCGCTTTCAGRTTAATAGTGTGACTCTATAAGAAGATTTTGCCTATTTATAAGATAAAAATATTTTTAATGAAGTTGGTCGAGTTAAAGCATGCTGGGTTTTTCTTGTGAGCACAGCAAAAGATGTCATGAGATTAACCCCCMGTAGCATTTTGAAAGGTCCTTTAATTTAGTTTGACTTTAAGGAGGTTTTTCCTTTTATCTATTAGGTAGTAATGTAAGCTAGATGTGTAAAAAGGCTCCTGCTTGGAACTGAGCCTGAGCGGGCGGGTTTATTTTCCTGATAACCCTTCAAAACTGCTTGAGGACCCTAGAGTTGATCACTTTTACTTGGGTGAACGGAAAAGAAATGGGCCAAGCCAAGTTCTCTATGGTCACATATGACAATGTCGCTATAACTTGGGTTATTTATGCATTTCCCACCGATAACTGATACCAATGTAGCCTTGATGGGAGTGGGAGGGAAGACAGGTAGCCCTTACATTGCCTAGGGTCAAGGTTAATGCTGCCTCGAGCATTATAATGACAGATGGGAGGCAGAAACTTAATGTACTTGTGATTAGCATATGGTTTCCGTGGCTGGACGGCCGCAGGAGATTGAAGCGGCCTGGGTACTGTCTGCAAAATTTACACGTTTTAAAACAAATAAATAAAAAGCATGGTTACATTGTGGAGCCCCTCAGCTGTTTTCCTTGAATATCTTCATTTTTGTGTGTGTAAAGCATTGTCAGCTGCTTTGTTCTGGAGATGCACTGCAGTAATCTGTCACTGGGGACTCTCTGTCGGGTGATGTATTAGCACGACTTATCGACCTGTGTTGCTTTGATGTATAACTCATCAAGATAATGTTGGCAAGCGCCGTACAAAAGCAGCATGTTTAAAAAGTATTAAGATGAATTGATTCCTTGCTTAAGAAGTGTGAAAGGAAGAATAATAGCAGATTAGGCCAGGGATCCTGCGAGGCTCCCGGAGCTGCTAAGCGCTGTGCCGTGCRCAGCGGCGGATGGAATTTCATCTTTCCTCCCACTTCTGTTTTTCCCATTTTTGAGAAGCAGGACTTATTTGAGATAGAGTATTTTGTCGCTTTAAAAAGCAGCTTGGCCAGTCCTGAAAGACTACTTGARCAAGATATGTTATTTATTTTTATTTTTGGGTTTTTTTCCCACTACCTTAGTCTAAGTTTTTCTTCCAAGAGTAGCTCCAATGTTCATCTCGTGGAGGCAGACAGTGACTGGTGGTATTTAGGAAACGTTTTCAGGTGCCGTTGCACCTGAAGCCCCAGTAGTTTCAGTTCCCCCTTTGGTGGTTTTACAGGACRCGAAGGGAGAAGAGCTGCTCGCGGCTCCGGGAGGGCGCCTGCYCTCTTCAGGGGGGCTCCCTCGGTGCGTTTCCTCTCCTGTCACCCAGTTTGTTACCGGGTTTTGCCCTCATCCTTGGCTTGGGTTTTTCATGAACTTGTTTAGATTAACTGACATGTACAGATGTTATTTTAGGCTGAATATCCCCAATGTACGGCATAGATGATTTTGAAAATATTTACTTAATGTGCCTGTTACTGAAACAGCTGAATACGTTATATAATATTTAATACACTGAGTATCTTTAAGCACTTATTTATGGCTTCTGGAAGACACATGAATCCTTTTGTTCTGCCCTATTTTTCAAGTTAAGATCTGGAAAAGTTCTCTTTAGTGTCCAAGGGGCTACAAAACTCTGCCATTAGTATATTTGAGGTCGAGATTTTTTTGGATCATACTGTGATAAGTAAAGTACTAGCCTTACTTCCGTCAAGAACCATATGATGGTCTGATAAACTCTGCCCACTGCTGCCGTCTTGACAATGATCTTGCTCTGCAGACTGTTTAATAATTTTCATTATTTTTAATTAAAGTTGAAAAAGTGCAGACTCCTACTCAAATTAAGGTTGGTTTTGTTGCCGGAATGTGGTAATTACTTTAATTGATCACAAGATAGTTTCCTTGATCACCAATTAGAGCAAATTACCGATCAAGTTTCAAGACGTGAAGAAATGTCCAAACTGATTTTATATAATAGTGTTTTCATAGCTAATCAAACCTAAATATCTTTTCCTTCCAGAGCCAATTGTATTTTCTAAAAGGAAGGTTATGGCTCTACAAATACAAAGGTGGTTCATAAACAATAGCCTTCTAATTAATTTAATTGGCAAAGGAAGTGTTTAGGACCTTAATGGAGATTGCACGGGTAAAATTTGCTCCACAGAGCTGTAGCTCATTTTCCTAGAGGGAGATTTCCCTTGTGCGTGTAAATAAAATAAACTCGAATGCAAGAAGCAAGTTGCTCCGAGTAATTTGCAGTGTCAAAGAATCGCCCTGGGTAAACCAGGCGATGTGTACGTCCAGGGCGATGTGTATGTAYCACGTACGTGTGGGTTTTCATCCTGTCCTGTAAGCATCAGTGCTCTGGCTGGGACAGCTGCAGTCAGCTGGAGACTCCGGTGTCTTCAGGCTTAGGGTCTTAGGAACAAGCGGGAWGACCTGTCCTGGGGAGGATCCTCTGCCCCCAAACCAATTCCTTGTCATGGKAGCGTTTTCCCTAGATTTAATCTATTTTATTTCCTTGCTTTTTTTGCACAAAGGGCCGTCTAACTGCAGATCCGTTGCTGTTTCAAACCTTTGGGATAATTCTGTGTATAAGCTGCTATGTGGGAAATAGCACTCCAATTAAACCAACTCTAACAAAGCTTAAATAAAATAAGTTTCAGATCTATTCTTGCATATGTGTTCCAACTTGTCACTAACGTCTAGCGCACAACTTGCAGCTTTGGGCTTCAAAGCTTGTTGCTGAAACATTCGAAATTTTTTAAGCATAATTGTTCACTCCAAGYAAAATTAAACCAAATGAGAGCTTCAAGGGAAGTTAGATTTCCCAAATTTTGGAATGCTCTTGGGTCAAAGAAGAAAGCTTTTTAATTGCTGACAGTTTGGTGATTTCCAAATGACAAACCTCATTGGAATGATTTTCTCTGATTATAACGTTTGCATTCATTTGACTGGCAAAGCGACTAACAAAGTCATACTTCATCCAGGCACTGATTCTCTTTTTCCTTAAAGCTTTTTGCAATTTGTGAGAGGCAAAAAGACTGAAACTATTATCAACCATTATATGTTATTCATTGACCACATGTTTGTTTGAAATGGCCATCACTTGGCGGAATGTGGACTCTGTGCTCTCTTCAATACGTTAGCACTGTGAAACTACCTATGTCAGGTAGGTTTTTGATGAGATTGTTGTACTGATATGAACCAGACCATAGAGGTGGATGTGACTTTTGCTCTGCAYGTTAATTTAGGTCCTGTGCCCTGTGGATGAAGCACAACATGAGCAAAGCCCGTTGACTTTAAGCCGTTCTGCTCATGCACTGGGGTCCTTTGGGCCCCGTAGTATAATTGCACTCTTGATTTGCACGGACGTCCTAATTTTCTTTGTAGTGTAGTCATTTACTCTAAGTRTTTTGGCAAGAGCCTCCCATTATTTTCTTCTTGAGCCTAAAACCTGCCTTCTGGAGAAATGTGCAGTGCAGAAAATAGGGACCGAGGATTGGGAACTCTGTTTTAACCGATTCAGGTAAAATATGAGCTCATAAAGCARAGTGCCAAACCCACTTGCTGCCTCTCTCCCCCCAGGAAAATAAATAGCCAAGTAATTACATGAAAGGATGTGTTTCTGGTGTCTGTCTAGTGTAAGACTGTTGGGCCATGATGCTTAACCAGACACGGCAGCTTGGCAAGGAGGTGGGAGATGGGAAGTGTTGGGATGGATGGTTAAAATAACTTGTGGATGTCAAAGGTAAAATCGTTGCTCCCATGCAGTGCTTTGAATCCCCGAGTAAGGAATGTTGGCCAGAATGATTTCCCAGGATGTYGAGGGGATAGTTACTGCATCAGGAGCTGCTTTGGTGGCATGAGATGAAGCACTCCTTCAGTGCATGCAAGAATGAGGCCCTGTGTCCTGGAGCATCCCTAGGACTATCCAGATTTTAGATGGTGCAATTGGGCAGATCCGGTGCATTTTAGATGGTGCAATTGGGCAGATCCGGTGCCAGGGTGACTTCAGGCAGTGTTCTTGGCGGATGGATGACTCTTTTTGTCCTTGCTCCTTATCTCCTAGGCCTTCGGATTTATGACACGGGTCGCTCTGCAAGCAGAGAAGATGAATCACCACCCGGAATGGTTTAATGTCTACAGCAAGGTAACGCCTCCACTGCCTTTGCTTACAGTCACTGTGAACTAAGCAGACCAAGACCCTGTCGTCGTGGCACACGCTCTGCCCTGTTGTTTTTTAGCTGACATACAATGGAAGAAATAAGAGATGTTGCTTAAAAAACATCTGTGCAGAGATAGCCCTGTTCTCCTCACGGGTGGAATGAATGAGTGTCTTGGTTTTCTCTCTTTCCTGCCTACTTTTCTCCAGCTCGTTCCTTCCTGTGTGTGAGAAGATTCTCACACTTGGACGTTTTTCCCGAGTGCTCCAGCTCTTCCAAGGAGTAAAACATACATATTATCCAGAGTCCTGGGGGTTGCACAGGCGAGATGGCACCAGRAACCACGTCCTTCTCTGCAGTTGTTTGCTACCAGCTGCTTAKTTTGGACTGTCACTTAAGGTTTCTGGCCAAGATTTAGGAATTAAATAGAGCCCTTTAAGCCTTTCCTTATTTAACCTGAATAAATGACCACTTGGACGCTACTGAACACTCAGGAATTTTCATTCCTCTCTGTGCAACGAGTTAGGAACCAGAGAGGCGGGAGCTCAGTCCCTAAATGGGAGCCTGAAATTCTAAATTTAGACTTATTTATTTCTTTTAGGAAAATGTCAGCCTCTGTACCGCAATGCGGCAGAATGTAAAGTTTATTTATAATATTACCTAACTGATGGTGGTCTCGTATTTACAAGGGTGACAAAGTATATTGCAATGGAAGGTGCTGTGGGCAGGGAAGTTGTTGCCCTGCCTTTATTTCTGTTTTCTAATACTTCTCATTTCATTGTGCTGAGCTGCTTGTTTTGGAGTTTGGCAAAATATTCATCTACCCCTGCGGTCACCCCATCTAAAGGGTAGTTCAGTGGTGACTGGGCAGTCCTGAGCACCTACGCTCAGTGATTTTCTTGGCTTCCCTTTTATGTCATTCCTTTTCCCCAAATCTCTATAAAATGTTTGGGAAAATCGTGCCCAACTCGTCGTGTGTTAGTCTAAACAAACCGGTGCAGCAGAACATGCCGGCCTGATTGTTTTTCCTTTGTAAACTCATCCGTGACAAACTTGAGTATTTTTTTTCCTTCACCTTTGGGGTGCTGGTTTTTAACAGCCCATTTAACAAAACTGTTGAATTGGCTGTACACARTTTAGTCATTGGCTCAGATTCTTGGTGGTGCTGATACGTGGATTGAAGTGGGTTATTTAATCGGACACTTCTTTCGGGATGAAATCCAAAGGGCAGGTCTGCTTCGTTCTGCTTCTCTSCAAGTTCTGCTAAACCCACTCACCAACAGCATTTCCTAATACATAAACATCAAGGCCCCAATCCCCTGTTTGCTGGGAGCTTTTTTTGGTAAAACCAGCTCTCTGCAGAGCATGCAGCCTTGTAGATTAACACCCAACCAGCCTAGATTAGGAGGGCTCTTCTAATCCGTTCCCTTTCCTTTCTCACAGGTTCAGATAACTCTTATTTCCCATGACTGCGGTGGGTTGACCAGACGAGATGTGAAGCTGGCCCAGTTCATCGACAAAGCCGCTGCTTCGGTGTAACGAAGATGTGAAACGTCTCAAMGGGGTCGCTGACGATAGTTTGTGTTTAAGTGGTAGCCCTCCTTCCTTGCAACGTTGATTTAGGCCAAATCCTGCAGAGAAGAAGATATTTAATTAGGGAAAAAGAGGAAAAAATAAAAAGGGGAGGGATGAAATGGAGAAAAAAGAGGCCTTATCTTTTTCTAGAGATATTTCTGGTGTCAGACACCCTRGACTGCGGYGATGGCCCCTCTGTGCCRGCCCGTTGCCGCGTGCCACGTGCCYGGTTGATGCTACAGAAAGGCCAGGACCCACAGTGAGAACGAGCCCCGAGGCACCTCCATGGACCCCGCTGACGTGGGAGTCACATCCAGAGCCCGCGTTGGGTGGAACTCTCGGGTGTGGGGTCTCTCTCACCCATATTTTGGATGCAAAATGCCAATAGCTGACAAGCAAATATTGACATTGGTAAAGCAAGGAAGATAATCCTTTTGTTAATCCGTAGCAAGTGTCCTGTCATGCGCTAACTGGTGTCAGGAATGGGTGTGTGAGATGCTGGAGTTGGTTGCCRGTAGCTACACCTCAGTTACCAAGTAAAAATGTAGAAGAGACCCAATTCAAACTTTCTGTTCCAACGTTTTTCCTTTAAAAGGACCTTTTCCTGCTGAAGCAGCGGATTTCCCTGATAGGGCTTGGCAATGGTCAATGTTGCAAGGAATGAATGAAGCTAAAATGAACAGCGGGGCTGGGCACCTTCTGTAGCCCATGGGCACGTGGGCAAAGCTTTGCCCAAAGCGCTGGCAATGGCTCTAGTGAACTGAGAAAACTGTTAGAAATTGGTATGTAATGTGAATGCTTYGGAAAAAAACAATAAAATCAAGTTTCTCCTTTGTCATTTGTTTCTTTGTTATTTTATATATRTRTGTGTGTGTGACGAACATGTTTAGTTTTAAGATAAATTTAAGATGAATTATATTTAGTTCCTGGGAGGTCTTTGATTTGGAATGTTGATATTTATTACACGCCCTCAGAAGGGAAAARAAAAAGCTCCCTCACCTACTTTAGCTCTTGGAGCCCCTCGAACCAGCTGCTCCCTGCAGAGAGGGGCAAGGGAACGGTTTTTAATTTTGCTGTAGGGCTGATTGTGGCTTTAGGCATTAGAGTAATGAGTCAGGGAACAACCTTCCATCAAGGTGCCGAGTCCTTCCTGACTCTTKGATGCTTGCAGCATCCCCGGGCTCTGAAGGATAAAATAACGTGGGGTTTGCACAGGTCCTTGCTCTAGTGCGGCCTCTCTGTTCCCTCCACTGGTGTGCCGGSGCTCAGCCCCGCTCTGCCTTTTCCTTGCTTTTCAATCCTGCAAAACACAATTTGGAACACTTACGTTTTCTGCAGCTTCGGCCTGGCCTGGGCAGCGCCGCCAGCCTGTGAAGTCCGGCCAGCGCTGGGATTGCAGCTCGGCTCCCGCTGGGGACATCCCCTGCGCAGGCTGCTGCCGGCTTGTCACCTCTGTCTGCTCCAAGAAACAAACGTTTGCGGCTGCGCCTTGGGATCAGCCGACCGTGTGTGTCCTGGAACGACATCCTCGTGGAGCATCCGGTGCCGCATGCCCGGGGAGGCTGCGGAGTGACAGGAATTAGCAATCGTTAACACTCCCGTGGTGCTTCCTGAAGAAGCAAGGGGAAAAGCAGCAAAGAGAACAGCAAGATGTGAGTCTTTCCCCTGGCCTCACGGAGGAGGATTCACCCTATGCACATCACGGATGCGGGATGCTGAACTGCATGACCCGAGGATCCCCTTCCAAAGGGAGCCCCTCGGAGCGCAGCCTCCGCACTGCGGGGACCCCACGGACACCGAGGATGAGGCTGTTTTGCTGATTTCTTCATTCYTGAGTGATGAAAGTCTCCCTGCAAGAAACTGTCCATGCAGCTTGCATGGAAGCGCTGGGCCRTGTCCAGCAATAAAAATGCCTGTTTCTCTCTACTTTGGCACGTTGCAGGCTGTAAATGCTAAAAATGAATGTAATTTTGCCTCTTGTAGGACTGCTTGTGAGTTACTTTATTTTTTTTATGTAGACAGTATGACCAGGATGAAAACAATGCGTTCAAGCCGAGCGAAGCGGCTCGCTCGGCTYGCGTCGTTTTGCACTGCCAAAACCGAAGGGCCCTTTTGGCCGGCGCGGTGCCACCTCTGCATGGACCAGCACCTGGAGCGCTTCCCTCCTGGTCCCGCCAGGTGAGCAGGGATGCCACGATGCCCTGGGAAGAGGGGCAGGACACCRGCTGCATGCCCGTGCCACCTTGGCACAGGGTTGTGGAGCGGCGAAACCCTGCGGTTACCTCCCGTTCACCTTTCTGCTTGCGAGARCAGCGAGCTGGGGAACAACCAGTACTCATTAGTTAGGTTCCTAGTGATTTTAGGGGTTTATTTATCCAGRACTTGGTCTGGAACACGGCCTCCTCCGCTGGAAGCGACCTCACAAAGGGCGACGCTGCGCAGCGGTTCCAGCGTTTCCGTCGCGGAGCGGCCGCCGTCCCGCGGCACCTGCAGCCATGGAGGCCACGGAGCCCCTGCACAAGAAGCGCGTGATGTCCGAGCTCCTCCTCACCTCCCTGACCTCCCTTTCCGAGGTGGATACGCGCTACTCCATGTTCCTGCGCTTCAGGTACTTGTGGAGCGAAGTGGTCTTGATGCGGCGCTCGGGTTGATGGGGATGGGACTGGGGGTAATGATGGAATTTGCCTGCTGAGTGATGTGCTGTGGGACCTGGTATGGGATCGGCTGGGTTGACGTGTAATTATCCTGAATGAAAGYGAAGGGTTGGATTTTGYTGTAGCTTTGGTTACACTTCAAATWTTATTTTACAAATATTTAACAAATTTGACAGTTCTTAAGTATTCTTAAGCCAAACTTGTCAGTATTTCTGCTGCTTGGGATGGCTGGGACCCTCTGGAAACCTGGGCTTGAACCTGGGGCGCAGAGAGCCACGGGCAAGGGGACACGTGGTCCCTCGAGCCCTCCTTGCTGGGGGCGACTCGGCTCTCCCGGGCTCCTCCCGGCAGGAGGAAGGACTCCAAGTTCTGCGCCTACCTGCGCCGGCTGCTGAGCAGCCGCGTCTCCGCCTTCCTCATGATCTGCGTCGTGTCGCTCAACGCCGTCTTCCTGGCCGTGGAGACCGACTACCGCCTGCGCCTCAGCTCCAGCACCTTCTTCGCGGTGAGGCCGGGAGCGCGCTCCGGAGCTCGGCGTTAGGACCCTTCCTGTGGTCGTGGTGGTTCTTAGGGGGCTACGGTTACGTCCTTCTCAGGGCTGCTCTTCCCCTCTAATAGTCACTTTTCACATTGAGACCCCCCTCTTGGTCACACTTCTCCMTTTCCTCGGGTTACACAAGTCAGCTACTGTACGCAAACCTCTGAGCCTTAATTATATATCCCTGTAATGTAGAGAGAGGCCTGGCTAATGTCAAGTCGCTCCGGGGTGAACATCAGAGGTTCAGAATTGTGAAACAGGCGGTGCCGGGGTGGAGGGGACGCCCTGGGATGCAGTGGGGACCCTTGTGTGGCCTCGTACCTGAGCTGGACTCAACGGCATCTCCCTGAGGCTTCTCTGCTCCCCGCTCGTCCYTTGCCGAGGGGACGCGGGGGTGTTTGCCATGGAGGTGGCATCTGCTTTGCTCCCCGTCCTTGCTCGCACCCRCAGCCACTTTGGGATGCTCTTTGGTGGGATGGAGCCTTAGTCCACGTTCTTCTGTTTCCTCGGTTTCATGGCCCCTAGGAGGTTCCTTTAGAGATTGAGGCTGCTTTGGGACCCACATTTGCTGCAGGAGCAGGGACCAGGAGCCCCGATGGCGGACATGGCCCCAGGCCAGGAGCACCGATGGACAACAGRTCTGCTCTGCACCACGGTGTGTCCTCTCCTGGACCTGGCCATGGTCCCGGTGGTCCAGGTCCCTTGGGTGCAGTGACAGCAGTGGAGATGCCACCCCCTAGGGCAGCGAGGTGCTGACGTCCCGCTCTCGCCTCGCAGCTCACGGACTCGCTCATCCTCTCCATCTACACCAGCGAGTTTTTGCTCAAGCTCTACGTGGACCCATTCGGCTACTGGAAGGACGGCTACAACGTGCTGGACGCCGTCATCCTGCTCATGGCCTTCATGCTGCCCGCCTTCACCTCACCTCCCGCCCACTCCTGGGAGCTGGCCAAAGGCCTCCAGGCCCTCCGCATCCTCAAGCTCATCAAGTACAGCAGCGGCATGCGGGTAAACCTCGGCCACGGCGCCGCTTCCCTTCCCTTGGCACTGAGACTCTTCTTTCTTGGTTGTTTTAGGCCAGTGCTGGTGTCCTGGGGTCTGCCTGGCCTCGCATGGGGCTGGTGATTGTGGCAACCTGGGAGGGAAGGATGATTTCTTTAAGACACCCCTCACTTGGCCATGGTTTCTTTCTCCCAATGGAGTGGAGGGATTTTGTTTTTACTACAGCAGAGTAGGCACAAAAAAGCTCCCTGTAAAACAGGGCTCGCTCGTGGGCTGTGCGCSTTTTCCTCCACCGTCTCCTGCCCAGCTCCATCCCAGCAGCGCCGGGGGTTTGTTTTTCAGCAYGGAGCTTATGTGGGCAATGAATGCTCGGCCAGCGTTGCTGCGTGTGATTAATTGGCTGGGTAGCCCACCAGAAGTGGGATGTTTATGGGCACAGGGCTCTTATAACGTTCACTTCTGAGCCTTCGTTGCTCTAGTTCGGATCGTAAACTTCGTTTATCGCCAGACTTTTATATGTTAATTATTCCGTGTTGCTGGGAGGAGGGACAGCATAGCGTATGAAATAACGAATGGTTTGGAAAGGYGAGTCGGATGCTTGTGTTTTGTCTGGCTGATTAAAAAAGAGCTAATTGACGCCTGGCGAAGCGGGCAGATGTTGAAGGCTGCTAAAGGGTTTGTGTTTGCTTGAAGCTCGCGCTCTCTGTGCTCAGCCTGTGGGATTCGCTGCCAGAGATTCCATGCTTGGAGATGAAGAGTAAGGAAAGCTGTAGGATAGGACTTGGCACCTTACTCCCATGGGRTGTTTAAATGCAAAGTTGCTTTGAAAAATCCCAGTGGGCACAAATTTGTGGCTTTAAGAGCCTAAACGCTGTCGGAAATGTGGCCCATGCTAATCTATGCTCTGGTGGAAGACAACAAGACTTGACCCCCAAGGAACTGTGGCCACCGGGACCCTGTGCCCTGCCTTTGGGTGAGAGTGCCTGGATGGCGTTATCGGGAACAACTATCCAAGGAGGAAGTTTCCTCAGGCTCTAGCAGTCCCTTCCTGTCCCAGGGCTGTTGTAAATATCACACAAAGTCCTGCCTCGCTCCTGCCTCCCCTTCTGCAGGGCCGTSTGATTCCTGCCTTTGCATCCCGACCTGAAGGGACGAGTGCCCTGAGCTGTTTGACATCCCAACAGGCAACACCTCTTTGCTTAAAAACCATTTTAAAATGCAATAGGGCTGTCTAAATGTGTTTTGCTGAGGGTGTGGGAGGTTACTTATACCTGTGTGTGCATTGTAATTTATTAATTGAAGTCTAAATTAGCTCTCAACAGGTTAGCAGTATTTAATGCACAGAGCTCAAACATGCAACACATTCTTGGCACGTTTCCCTTTATTAATTAAAAACCTCTTTAAAACACTCTGCCTTCCACCTCGGAGCAATAAATTTCCACCTTGAGGAAATAATTTCCTTGTTGTATTCCATACAGAGACGTTCTGTTAGCTGCAATCCCCGTCCCAGTGTAGGCCCCGTTCATCTTTATTTCAAATTGAAAACAAACTTTCAAAATGCTGGGCTGTTCTTCAAGGGGGGAAAAAAAAAAAAAGAAAAAGACTTTTGCTTTTATATATATATATGTATAATTTGGGATTGATTTCAATGTAGTTTACTRCCTGTGCAGACTGTGAACCACAAAGCTCCTTCTTAACGTGAGCGCAGAGGAATCCGCGGCAGTTCCTGAGAGCCGGGGAGGCAGGACACGTCCCGGCCGCTGGAACGCCTCGATGCTCCCGCCCGGAGGCACTCGCCAGCCTGCAGTTGCCACGAGCCTTTTTACAGCCCTCCTGCTACCCGGGGCCGGGGCGCGGATTGTTTTTCTTTATGCTCACGGCCCAAATGTGCTGAATGCCGTGACATAACGTGGCAAAAATGCCATAGTGTTGCTGTGTTGAATGGATTCGGGGCAAGGAGCAATTGGAAACCTCCTGGCAGGGAATGAGCATCCCTTGGGAATGCTCCCAGTCTGGGGAGATGCTCAGTGGGGTTGYACASTCGGATTTGGGCCATTCCCTTGGCCTGTCCTGGAGGGGAGAGCAGGCTCAGAGTATCCCGATGCTGCCTATGGATATACGCTATGAACTAGGGATGCTCTGCAGCTTCCTCTGGTCCAGAGAAGATATTCTGACCTGACTCGAGTTTTGGCAGTCGAGGATGTGCCCGGGTGATGCAGGAGTCACTGATCAGAAGTATCTACAGCATCACTGCTGGGCCGCTGTGGTGCAAGTACAGAGCTGGCAACCCCTGCTCTTGCCGCCCTTCTCTGAGCACGGCTGGGTGACACAGCCACGAGGCCACATCGTCCCTTTCCTCTGTGGTCACTCTCGGCAAAGCTTCCAGAGATGGAAATTTTAGAGAGGAAAAAAAGAAAAAGTTGGYGCTACGTTTGTGCAGGGCTTTGTTGCTTGGTAGGTAGATCCAAGAAATTCAGTCATGCAGTCCATGGGGACTAAGGAGTGACTAGTGGCCAAAAGAAGGACCTGGGACACTTGGCCAGAGACAGTGTTGTGGGTACGTTTTCTAGAGCACACAAGCTTTGCAAAAGCCAAAACTCCACTCAGGCAAGTGCTGCAGGAGTCCTTAATCCATCACAGCAGGATCAGCTTTTTGGCAGCCAGGGGAGACTGGAAAGGATGTCTTATCCCAGCTTTGCACAAACGTCCACACCAGGAAGTACCATCCGAGCAGATCAGCTGGATAGATTTCAGAGCTTTAACTTGAGATGCTGTTGACAGTCCGAGCTATTGTCCAAAGAGGAAATGATAAATGGATGGTCTCTGAGCTAGTGCGCTGTGAGAAACGCTCTGGTGTCGGCAGGCGTATTGCAACCGGGGAGGGCAGCCAGCCCGTGCGGCCGCTGGTCTCCAGAGGAGTATAACGTGGAGGCAGGAGGCTGCATGTTGTCTGCTGCAATTTGGAGTTAACAGAAAAGTTTGCATTTGGCTAAAAGCCATTACCAATGAATCTGACGTAAGCTCAATTCCCCAGCCGGCATTCCCACCAACTCCCAAGAGCATCTTTTGTATATATTGATGTCACATGTAAGTCTTTATAAGAAATCAGGCTGTCTCGGGGGCCATGCACTGCTCCTGCTTGGTGAACCCAAGCTCTGCACAGGACTTTCTCTACGAGACCAGCCCTGGGAGGAGCAAGGGAGAGGTTCTTCCTATCCAGGCCCTTCCTACAGTGGTTGAGGGGTAGCTGGACAGAGAGGGCAGCAATTCATGGTCAGATGCTGAGGCTGGAGGGTTAATAACACTGCTCGTTTGGGTTTGGCAGATTGCATAGGATAGGAAGAGCCGTGTCCTTTGTGAACATGGACGTGTTACTCCATTAGCAACCTGACCTGGTGGAACCATGTGTCAGAAGGAGTAAGAGGCCCATGTGTTTTGAGACTCATCCTCTGGGACTGCACGGCCCTTGCTCACGCTTCTGGGCAGCACTCGCTCGCTGCTGAGCCCTGCCAAGGGCGTTTCCTGGTCCAAGAGGCTTGACCATGACCAGAGTCCCTGGATTTTGTGGCACTCACGTGCACAGCACTGGTTGCCCCGTGACTGTCCTTGAATCCCAGTACTGCACTGCAGGTACACGCAAAGGAGCTGGTCCAGGACTGATCTCGGTCACCTACCAAGTGGCTGTCCCACCTCCCTGCCTTCCTCCCTGCCCAGCAGACGTTTGCTTTACCTGGGGCTGCCTTTTCTTTGGCTAAGGAGCGCTCTCTTTTTTCCYCTTGTGCAGATTGTCATGGAGGCACTTCGCCAGATGGCGAAGACGGTGATGTATGTCCTCATCTTGCTCTTCCTACTGATGTTTATATTTGCCATTCTGGGACATGGTTTTTATGGAGATCCTGAAACTGGAGACACAGAAAACTGGGGCAACATAGAGGCTGCCTTCTTCACACTCTTCAGTTTAGTCACTGTAAGTACAGCAGCATTTTCCAGTTCGTGTCAGTCAAAAAAACAAACTTTGAATTTTGGAGTGCTGCTGAAGAAGCCCATTAATTAACTTGCAGCTGTGCTGGGGAGCGCGTGAATGGCGCTCTGGTGAGATCATGTTGCAGATTTCTGCAAAAATGTGATTTGGTAGATAAATTTCCTACCTGGTATTGAAAATTCAAGAGAGTAAATCTCTCAAGATGCCGGCAATGAGACCTTTGCTAGCTGTCTCTTAAACCTGGAACTCTAAGGAGGAGAGAGAAGAAACCGTGTTCAATTATAAAAAAAAAGAAAGAGAAAGGAGAGCAAAGGAAATAGAGGAGCAAGATCTCATCTGGCTTGTGAATTATGCTGTGGTTTGGAACTAACTCTGCTCTGGTTAAATGTATTTGCAGGTCGATGGCTGGACAGACTTGCAGCAAGAGCTGGAGAATCATGGRTTTACGAACAGCCACGTGTTCACCATAGTGTTCATCTTGCTGGGGTACTTTGTGTTCTTCCACATGTTCATTGGAGTTGTGATTATCAAAATGCAGGTAAYAGCGGTTCCCTGCATTGCACGTCTGTGTTTAGGGGTGGATATCACCAGCTAACAGGCCTATCTTGGAAGGTTGACATTTAACAGCTTGTAAAAGTTGTCTCCTGGTGCAGCTAGAAACATTTTGGATGCAGAAGTCCTTTGTCGTGAAGAGAATAAGCGTGTCTTTCCCACCCCACCTGGTTTGGGTCATCTTTACATCCCTGCTTTGGTCCTATTTTATCACAGTTGCTCAGATCTCCCTCTTCCCCAGCACAACCAGCGCTCTGCACCCGGGCAGCAAGTGCGCTTTGCACCAAGGGCTTCGAGCCGAGGGCAGCCTCTGTGCCCGTTCATCCCCTGGCTGATTTCATGCTCCTTGTAGCTGCCTCTAACTCATCTGATACAAGTCAGTGCTGGGAGACAGCGACTGGGCTACAAGAGATGAGTCTGCCCATGGAATAAGGTGAATCCCATAGCAAGAGCAGCCTGCATTCAGTCAGTGTCAGCCCTGGCGGATCTGAATTAACAGCTCTTTTGCTCCTTCGTGGAGCTGGGTGTGGGCCAGGGCCTTTTGAAGCACAAGTCTCCTTGACTGATCCCTCGAACCATCAGCTCTGACCTCTGCTCTGGGGCTCACCCCATGCCAACCTTTTGGCATTGACAGGACTCAAACCAGAAGTACGAAAGGGAGTGCAAAGCAACGAGGAAGGCTGCAATCTGGGCCAAGAAACAGGCACTCCTGAAGAAGCAGCAGGAGGAAATGAGCAAGATCACACGCCAGCGGGTGAGCGACCCAGCGAGGTGGTGGTTGGCCTTGGGTTGGTAGCAAGAACTGCACGTATTAGGTATTCTTTAATATGGCAAGAAAAATATGAGCCATTTTCAGCAGAGGAATAGTTTGCTTTCTTTCCTCCCTGCCTTTCTTATGACAATCTAGGCTGTGCATTCTCTGTGTATTTTTGGTAGGATCATCACATGGTAGAATCTTGGTAGGATCAGCACTTAGAAGCGTTGCAGTGGAACTTAATGGTAAAGGTATCAGAATAGGTTTCAATGCGTTTTGCCTGAGTTTGTTTAACTTGAAAGAGAAATTAAGAAGAGAACTTTTCAGGTCACATCAAGCCAAGAATCCCATCCAGAAATGGCTTGGACTCGCTTTCAGCGGGTGCTGGAGGGAGGTCGCGGTGCTGCCTGCTCTCTCCTAGTCTGTTGATGCAAAGTTTCCAAAATGTTACTACGGACTCRAAATCCATGTCGCGGGTTCTGCAGGAGTGCTTTGCCGTGCTTGATAAAGGGCTTTTGCAAAGCAGTCTTGAAGTAAATGTAGTAAAGCTGTCACTGAAATGTAAATGATTAGAGCAACGTGACTGCCTGTTTCCCCCAACTCTTCTGCTCATTCTTGTTAGAAAATGTAATTTAATCATTTCAGGATGGCTCGGCTGAGAGTGCTCTTGCATTTGGGCCAGAAAATCACTGGTCCAAGTACAGTGTTGAGTGACTGATTTTGAGCAGCAATTTAAGCCTCGCTCCTAGCACCAGGGGTGGCAATAGCTCACCAGTGACAGGACCGGTCTCCTTGGGCTCTTGTCCCTTCTCAACAGGCAATTTCAGATTGCTGGGGCCAGGACGTGCAACACCTGCCCTGTCCTCCTAAAGCACGATGGGAACAGGGATTTYGGATTGCCTCATTCCCAGCCCATCTCTCTTTTTGGAGCCCCCGCTTGGTGCAAGCGGGAGCTCATGGGGGTTCCAGAGAACAACCATCTCTGTGCAACCCCTTCTGCTCACTAACAGTGTTCTGTTCTGGGGCTTGTTTGTTTTCTTCTCACTAGAAAAGCGTTCAATATAGAGCCTTCAGTGAGAGGGTGGATGACTTCAAAAAGACGTTGCACCACACAGACTCCATCATCGTAGAGGATTTTTGCGTCAGCCTCCAGTTTATTGATCTTTATTTGACAGTCCTGGACCTGCAGGATGAGTCAGTGGAGAGGTTGGTAACAGTGGAGCTGGTGAGTATGGGGGGACTCCAAGACAAATGTCCCCCAAATACTCTTTYGATGTACTGGATTATTTCCTTGGAGTGAGTGGATGTTTTTTGGCCGTCCTCCTTGGGGAAAATGCTGCTGTTCTCAGTATGAGCAGCGCTGAGAGCTTAGGAGAGCCCCCCCGCACAAAATGCACTGTAAACGGGGCTGTTTCCTRCTGCATTCAAACCAAAACACAGGGAAACTTTGCTGGAGTGAGTAGCGTCCCCGGACTGGGCCACCTGCCCCTGTGCAGGGCTGGGAACAGAGGTGGCCTCGTGCAGCACGTCTTGTCCCCAGGGAAGCCCTGGGTGTCCCCCAGCACCCAGTGTCCACCCTCCACCTGCCTCTCATGTTTCACCTTGCACCGTGGGAGAGGGGAGGGCCCCTCCTGCACTCACGAGGGGTGGGATGGTTCGTTGGTACCCAAATCCAGGAGAGGAGGCAGGAGACTCGCCTGCTTATCACAGCAGTAATCCGGGCTGACCTGTGCTTTGTCTCAGCAATGGACTTTTCTGGATCTCGTCCAGGGGAATGACTAACCCCAGGCAATTCCTTTAAACTGTGTAACCATAAAAACCTCCCTCAAATCCTTCGAATGCAGCCCGACGTGTTTTACACGTCTTAGGTTAACCTTAATGGGAGGCAAGCCTATGATCACGTTGGGTACCTATTAAAAACCCTAGATCTGGTCTGGAGTGGTGCAACTTTTTCACACTAAGGACCACTTTGGGATAGAGGGAGATGCCGATGTCTGGCTCAGCAGAGCTCGCCCCATTTCCAGCTTGCACTGGGAGATGGTTTACAGAGTGCTGCTGCCTCCCAGCCCGCAGATCTGACCGCTGCCCTAGACCTATTATTTTGAAAATTCCCTCTTGTGGAGCTCCCCACAGGATCAGAGGTCCTTGCAGGAGTCTTAGCATCACTTTTCCTCTGTATGTTGAACRCACCGATCAGCACTAAGTGCTCCTGAGGCATTCTGCCGTGCACATTGCCGGTCTGGTCCCACGTGGCACTTCTGCCATTCACCATATCTGATCTCTGGGAGAAAAGTATTCCAAAGAATGTTAAATAAAAGCRGCGCAGAAAGGGGTGTGAAGTTCATGTAAAATACTTGGGGTCATTTCACTGCTTTTTAGCCGACTAGATTTACAGAGGGGTGGTTAGATGGTGTGCTGTTCTCCATGTGCCTCTTAAATAGGCTCTCYGCGTGGCGTTTCATTGGCATTGGAAAGCCATCTATCCTGCTCGTAGGATGGTTTTGCCATGCCCCTCTCTTGTTGCAGATTACAAGAGCTACATTGTGAAATGCTTGGCCTGTTGAGCAAGATCTTGGAAAGCATGGAAGGAAAATCTCAACCGCTGCCTGAGGAGACCAAAAAATAAAGGGTTTGTCGTGGGCAGCGTGATCCGTGGGAGCTGCCAGGACTCTGCCCAGAATCTTTATTTTGAAGCTCTATTGAGATGGGGAAGAAGCATTTGCAAGCAGAAACAATCCAGGGAACATGGATTTCCCTCCTCCTGGCTCGTTCCTGCCGTGACTCTGCTGGGTGCTGATGGAGACACATGGGAGGTAGCAGCATGGAGAAGAACCATTGCCCTGATGGCAGGACCTGCACCCTCCCAAAGCATTACAGCTTAGCTGTCGGTCCTGGAAACCTTGCAATAAAGCTGGGGTTAGACCTGCAAGTGCCTGAACCACCAGTCCCTTCCTTCTAGGATCAAGCAGACCAGATATAACTAAGAGGCTGTTCCGTGCTGGAGAAAAACGAACCGTACTGAGGATGGGGATCATAACATCAAGTCCTTATTGGAGGTATTGTAATATCTCACTGCCCTAGAGCCTACCCRGGTAGAGGGGACACCCGGGCACGATGGGTGCTGCCATGTACGTGATCTGACAGGGGAAAGGCCACCGTGACCCGTCCCTGGTTGCACAGACGACCGGGATTAACGGAGCTGAACCAGCCTGTGCCCTTCATGGTTTGCCTGTTACTAGTCCTCGCTGCCCAGGAAATTAAAACTGGAGGGTGACAAGAGGGAGGAAAGTGCAAGCTGGGTGCTGGGTGCCCAGGTTGGGTTGCTGACCTGCGGGTGCTGCAAAGCTGCACTGCGGCAGCACGCTGCGTTCCATATTGGGTTTCGGGGGGCTGAATTTTACTAAACCACAATAATTTTTATGTAAGCCTTCTCAAGGACTTGCCATCCTGCTGTGGCCCTCAGTAGCAAAATAACCAAGACACAGTGCAGAGCATCACCCAAGTCAATACTATTGCAGCGATGCACCGTTGTCACTGCAGTGAATGCGCTCAGTTTCTGTAGAGCTCTTCTTTTATATCCTGGCCTTGGAGCTGCCTTTTGCACTGTTAGCATGCCCTAAAGCCAGCTCCATGCTCATCACGTTGCTGTTCCTGTTTATTTGGGAYGGRGATAGTGTCRACTGGGCCATGGCCCCTTGTCCTGCTCAAAGTGGGTTGCAGCTGCTMACAGAAGCTGCTCATAAAAGGACCAGAGAGAAAGCAATGACACAAGTTCCTCCTAAATTTGTTTTGCATGTTCTCGTTTGTAATAATTTCATGTTTTATGAGGAATACTTCCGAAAACTTCCCTGACACGATGGAAACACATGTGGTGCTCCAGTGCTCCGGGACCATTTTTGCTGGGACTAGATCAAAACCTRCTTTTCTCTGACCCTTGTACTGGGAGKCTTCCCATGGGCTGGCCCYRTGGAGCWGYGTGGGGCATCRGCAGCCCCCRGRGATGTCAAAAAGGGACCTGKGGGTGTTATTCAGAGCACAGGTCCRCAGTCGTGTTGGCTGTGCRGGCAAAGCCAAGCTGCGGGAAKCGAACAWGRATCCTGGAAATTATTTCCTTGGACTTATGTGTCCTCTTCTAGGAGTAGCATGAACTGAGATATCAATAAAATAGTGTCAAATGTAGTGGGATCAGGATGCAGTAGATGCTGCCAAATTTGTGCAATTGCTCTGGGATTTGTGTTGAAGTTGCTGTAAAGCTTTTTTATTRCCCTTGTTTTTGGCACCCTTGGGCTCTGCTGGGACATCCCTTGGCTGCTTTGGCCAGGGCAGGTGGTGCCCAGGAGCCAGGTARACCTTGTGTCCCACCCAGTCCCACTCTGTCAGAAGCAGCTTTGAGGGACAGAGCAGAGGCAGAGCCTGCRCATATTAATGGGGGGAAATTAATATATTTAATGACCCGGCTTCTCCCGCAGCCAGGCCGATACAAGGCAAGAGTGGCCTGAAGAAGGGCGGACTGGACCTCGTAGAAAGAGAGGCCCCTTTTGTTAGGCGATGGCTTTTCCCCAGAAGCTAAATGATACATAATGTTTATATAGTGTTTTGCCTCTCCTAAACGCAGGCTAGACATTAATTGATTCCAGGTTTGCTCCGTGAAGCAGGTCAGCAATTTCCACTCGCAGATAACGCGCCCSCCGGCAGCGCCCAAGGTTGAGCCGGGGGACGACGTGGAGCGGGGGCACGAACACCCCGTCCCCCCGAGACCCCAGGTGGGATACGCAGCCCTGGTGATGGATGTCGAACCRGGGGCCAATCTGTAAACCCAGTTGCATTAAGCCTGGTTCAAATGAAATGTGTTTATGTCTCGCGYGCTCGCCGCCGCGCGAAGCAGGGCTTAGCTAAGCTGGTGCTGTTTGTGTTCGGAGCCTCTTAAACCTCCGCTCGGACCATCTCGAGAGGGAGATATAAAGTACTCGCTGGGAGCTGGCTGGGCTCCAGGGCCTCGCTGCYTTGCTCTTGGGGCCGCTTAGAAAAAACACCGCACGCTTTAAGCAGCGATGGAAAAAATAATTTTAATTTACTCGTGTTTACATAGCATTGGAGGCTTGCGAGGGTCTGTGTGGACCGTTATTAATGGTTTAAGTTGGCACGGCAAAAATGTTGCTCCTCTTGCAAACGTGAGGCTGATCCTGGAGCCCCCCTCACGGCAAGCCAACGGGTTGCTCGCAGCGTGGTGGCCTCTGCCACTGCTTTATTGTGGGACCTGGGAGCAGCCTCCTGCCCCTTCTACTGGGGGAAAAACGCTATAATTGGAAGTATGAATCCCAAGAAAGGGCCAGGTCTTGTTGATGACCTTCACTGTTGCATGTTGGGCTGGATGCTGGGCTTGGAGATGGGTTGCTGGCCAGGAAGGTCCATCCATCCTTCCATAGAGGAKCCCCAAGGGAGGCCGAAACCATGATCCAGCTTAATCTGAACCCAGCTGCTTGGGAGTCCGGCCCCTCTAGGGGTCAGGACATCCTGTGAGCCGGGCTTGGCTGGTCGCGAGAGGTGGCCGCTCCTGGAGGCAGCGGGTGAGGATGTGCCGGGACTCCGCGCGCTCCCATCGCAAGACTCGGATGTGGTTTTACTAGTCTGTTGCCCAGCGGGATCTTGTAGCTATAAAACTGCTCCTAATTACTTCTGAGGTTACTCGCCAGGGTGATGCTGATTTTGCCATATAGCCCAGTAGGGTTTTTCCTATTCGATTCGATTCCTTTTCCATGTATCTTGGTGTACAGTCCTGGGCTGTGGGTCTGCAGCTCCAGACTCCGAGAGGAGATGGCTTTGGACACCCACTGACCTGCTCCCCAGAGCTGCCTGCACCATTTTTCCTTGCTGGTTTGCACTCCCAGAAACACAGCCTGGATCCAGCAGCTTAAATGGAAGTTGGGAACTCGACCTGGGCCAGCATCAGAATGCAAAGCCTCCAGACAAAATCCCGCCTGTGCTGTGACCGCCGTCACTGCCGGTGCTGTGTGCACGCTCCAGCAGCAGCGTGGGATGCGGCGAGTTACCTGCTGCCTTGCAGGCYGAGCTTGCAGGGGCGCTTGGAGGCACCTCCGTGCCCGGGGCCGGCTCACTGCTGCCTCACACTGAGGCTGGTCTGGCCTCATTAGCCGGCTGCAAACGAACGTGCAACGTGTGGAACGCTGCGTTTAAAAGAGAGCGTTCATGAGGGTAACCAAGGTTGGAGGCACTTGYGTTAATACATTTTTGGTTTCCTCCAAAGGCTTCCCTGGAGATGCTCTGGCACCAACTTCCTCCAGAGCTGCAGACCCACAGCAGTGATGGATATGGGAGTGATGTCAGTGATGACATCAGCAATGACGTCAGCAATGACTCGCGGCCGGCCCTAGCGTTGCTTGCCTCTCTCATCGCTGAACTGCAATAGGGTTTTTGCTTTTGGTTTTCAATAGATTTGTGCTTTGCCATCACATGTCTTCGTTAGATGAGGAGAAGAGTGTCTATTCTGCAAGGTGGCTCTATCCTAGGAGGATTCCCTTGGAAAAGGCACCAGTTTTGTTCCCCAGATGTGCTACTGCAGGGAGTCCTGCCCTCAGACCGTTAGAGCATTTGGTGCGGGGCTGGTAGGGAGCACCGTGCTCCAACCACAAGCATGGCAAGGCCCCGACTGTTGCTCCCCTGCCCACCYCAACTGCTAAAAATACTGTAATGAAGAGTTCAAATTTAGTGGGAACAYCCCTGAGTTCAAGGAGCATTAGTGCAGCACTAGAGGATTAAGGGAACGCTGCAAATGTGGTTTGGTCRTAATAGGCCTAATTACCTGGCTAAACAATGAGTCATTTGGTTGGCTCCTCTTGCACGCCTGTGCACAGGAGCTAATCCTTTTCCTTCACTTGAGGTCTCCCGCCACGTCCTGCAGGATGCAGCGGAGTCCGGTAATGCTGCAGGAAGCAGCAAGGGGGTCTCAACCCAGTCCAGAACCCGCTGGCTCTTCTGGGGCAGAGAAGGAGCCTTTTCAGGATTGCTGCCATGCAGGACATGGGCATGCCCCATGGGCCTGGCTTTCCATCCATTTTCCCATCAAGGTTTGTATTTCTGAATAATTGCACGTGCACTTCTACTCTCCTAATTAGTTGTCCAATTACTCACTAGCACAGACAATGTGCTGTCCTTGGAGATCCCCTCCTAGCAAAGCGTGCCCTCCCGGCTCGGTTACGAGCCATGGGTCCAGAACGAGCAACCTGAGACCTGGGAGAGCTCAGACCTCTGCACTTGGGTGCCGCAAAAAGAGAAGAAAATGGTGAAACAAAACATGGGGAAATCTGTTTCTTATTTACTGTACTGTCAATCTGTTGTAAGACTTGTTGGAGTCACAGCCCCAGCAGAAAGGAGACGGGGTGAGCGGATTTTCCTGCTGGTGCTATCAGCTGTAGGAGAAACGTGCTGCCCGCCACCAGGCCCGGGCAGGAGGGTACCAGCGGAGCCCCGTGTCTGCTGCGTCCTGAGGGCTAGAAAAACGTTTGCAAACGTGTCGTGTTCCTCTCGTCTCTTTGCACGAGGGACGCTAGTTCAGTGTTAAGAGGGGCTGAGGGCAGACTGGTGGAGGAGCATTTGAAGAGATGCTCCACAGATCTGGTGGGGATGGCTGGCAGATGTGGTGTGGGATTGTGATGGCAGGAGGAGAAGCCTCCAGTGCTGAAGCCAAGGAGGGTTCCCAGGAGGGCAGGTCCTCCTCAGCGTGGAGCAGACGTCATCGTGTTCCCAGTGCTCCGTGTGGTCGCACCCAGCAGCGTGTGCCCCATCGTAGGAGCGTCGCTCCGGGCGGCAGMGCGGTGCTCGGGCTGCAGCTCCAGCACTGGAGCCGGATTCATGGGGACACCGGGGCTGCYGCGGTGTCGGGACCTGCCCTCTTGCCTGTGATTCAGAGTGGTGCCACTGGGGATGATGGGGGCTCGGAGCCACCGCGCAGAGCAGGGCGCTGCTGGCCGAGATGCTCCTCTCCTTACGGGAAAGTGGCAAATCCGTCTGGGAGGGAGACGGATTTCCAACCCAGCTGGGGGCACTGCCGGAGCCAGTGCCTTTCAGCAAACCCTGCCTGTGCCGACCGTATCCGGCACGAACCACGGACGGGCTATGGCCTCTGTGGGACGGCTGAGACCCTGGGAGCGGATGGAGATCACCGGGATCACCCTGAGTGGGAGGCCCAGAGCTAAGTGCTCCCCAGCGCCTCGGAGGTCCCGGGCTCGGAGCCATCCCTCATTTAGTCCCAGTGATTACCGAGCCCCAGGAAGCCTCCCTCTCGCCAGCTTTTGTAGGAGTGGAGGGCTCAAATTGAGCAGGAGCTTAGGGAAACCGTTTCCCTTGTTAAAATAAGTGTATTAGTTTAATGTGTGCCAGGAGAGGACAGGGAGTTCTCCTTGTTAAACATTTACCAGTCAAACCCTGCTGAGGACTTGGAGCAATTCAGTGTAGGGATTTCCTTTGGTTGTGGTCTGAGGCTCCAGCGTGGATGGGAGACCGCCCAGCAGGGCAGGAAGGACCCAGGATGAGGATGGACCCAGGGAAAGCACGGAGCAGAGCAGGACCAGTGCCCATCCACCACCCAACCACTGCTGGAATGTGCCAAAATCACCCAAAAAAAAAAAAAAAACCCAAAGGCTGAGCGAAGGTGTGAGGTGTTGTCTGGTGCCTTACCCGATGGATCTTCCCTGGATGCATCTCGGTGCTCGTCTTGGTGCTCCTTGGTGCACAGGGGTGTCCCAGATGGTGACACGCCTGCATTCCTCAAGCTGTCCCTGATGCTGTTGGGCTGCTCTCCAATGACCTTCCCTGGTCCCTGGTGTCCTACCATGACTTTATTTGGGATAAAAAGTTTGTATTTATGTTATGCATATGTAGGTAAGTGCTGACTTAATGCCTACTTGCAGTAAGAATTGCATTTTAAGTTACAAGTTTACATTCCAGTGGTCATTTCCAGTTGAGGGTTTCCCAATGTGACACTTTCCTTCTCTTGTCAAGACAAATTTGGATTGTTGGTACCTTCTGTAACTCGGCATTTCTTTGTCACCTTGTGGCTTCTTTATAAAGCCTCTCAATTTGATAAAATAGCAGTATCACAAGTGAGGAAAATACACGGGGCCTACACAGGTCCCTTCCGGACACGCTGGTCCCTTGTGCTCCTGCAACGCAACGATCACAGATTTTTGAAGATTATGCGGCTGTGTTTTCTTTTTTTAAAGAATGGCTCTATTAATAACGCTAAGGAAGAACAGATGGGTCAGGTTCGCAAGCAGAAAAGTGGATGTTCCAGGAGACATCAATTGTTGGAAATAAACAACAGTCCTGACTCAACAGAGCACTTAAGCAGACACTTAACTTTAAGCATGCACTTAGCTCTGCCTTGCTGGGGCGTTAACATATGTTCTGCTATATAAGGAGGGACTTAAGTACGCACTTACAGTTAAGCTTGGGCTTAAGTGCTCTGTTGAATGGGGGCCAATCCGTCAGCGCTGTCTCTGGCCCTATGGGTGATGGACATCCCGGAGAGCCAAGCAGGATCCCATATTCACGGAGGGACATTCCTGCTCCCGGGGCACTTTGTAGCCAGACTCCTCTACACCCGGAATCTGTTGCATTCCCACTGCATGTGGGGATGGGAATGGGGACCAGACTCCACCAAAGTCRTGGTGGCTCCCTCTAGGAGCCTTGGGGGCCTTCATTCTTAATAGTTTTTAAATTGAGACTTTTTTTCCCCAGTAATGCTTTGTGTGTCCGTTAGCAAGGCTTGCTTCTTTTGTGCTTGTGTATTATTGTTATTTCATCTTCTCTGAGTCCTGAGTGTTTGGATTTGGCCTCCCTGCCCAATGGGACTGCACGAAATTGCAGCTCTGCCAGGCCTGGCTCTGGTGCTCTTTCTCCTGCCATCTCCCCTGTGCACCGTGCTGGGTGTGTGAGCATGGGGGACGCCTTGGGGCTTCCTGAAGACCTCCCTGGCCAGCCTGGCTGCCCTGAGTGCTTATCCAGCCGTAGCTAAGGCTTCGTCCTGGATGTAACCACCATCAAAGGCTTCTCCATACCAGCACTCGGGGTGCTTGAGATCAGCATCGTCGCAACCCCCCAGACCTCCCCTCTCAGCACGTCCTTTGTGTTTRTGTCGAATCCTCACATTTGCTTTCTTGGCCTTCATTTGAGGTCACCCAGATTTCTGGGAAGACGCAGCARGTGGTGCTGGTCCTGCTCCAGAAGCCCAGGACAAGCAGGTAGGAAATGTGATAACCCCAGCGCCAAAACACMCTTAATGCACCCAAAACCAACCATTTCCAAAGCTAGCCTCATCCGCAAGTGAGGTTCTGGCCCTGTTGTGATGAAAGGGAACTTTTCTGCCCTTGCTTCAAGGGGACCAGGACCTCTTTGTCCCCAGCATTTTACTTCTGGGCGGCGAGGTTTAAAGTGGAGCTATGGCAGCCGCTCTACTGAGCAAACCAAAYGGTTTGAGAGCAGGTCTGTGGAGCCTTTCTCAGCCTGGGCTTTCCATCCTGAACAGTTTCCTACTGGAAAAGTCATGGCTGGCAAGGCGTGCTCGCTGCAACAGAGAGGATTCTGTTTCAGGGATGAAAGACACATCTGATGGACCAAAGCCCACGGCCTCCAGCTACATGGGACGYGGGGAACCTCCTCTAGATATCACTGGAAGTTTTACTGGAATAAAAAAAACRATAAAGGCCCGAGGGGCTTCTCTACTTGCTTTCTTTGCATATGGCAGCATCCAAGTTCCCGTTATTTCTGTATCTTGGAAGAAGAAGAAGAAAAAAACACTACCAGAAAATAAAGGCACGCAAGCGTGCAGCCCAGTTTGGTACCTGGAAGACTCCAGGCTGCAGTGTGTGCTCCTGATTTACGGCGTACTTGTTAAAACCACTTGTTCTTGTCATAACAAAACGGAGCGAAGTGAAGTTTGGTAGAGGGTCTCCTCTTAGCTGGCACTTCATCATGGCTCCTTGCTCKTTCTTAGGTTCTGGGGGTTTACAGTTATATAAAACTTAATGAATCAGTATACTTTAGATTTCCTTCCTAATGCATATGGGTTCAATTAACGSTGCTGTTTGCTTGTTTAAGCGTTTTCATTAAATTGCTTTACTCTCCTGCAGCTGAAGGGCAGCATGGTGGGGCTGGTGCCATCTGCCATTCTCAGCAAGCAGAACCTTCCCCTTTGTTCAGACCCATTCCCATTTATTTCAGCGGCCTCCCATCCCCTGGTCCCCCACAGCATCCAGCTCCCTTCTCTGCCTCTTCCCACTGCACCCTAACAGAAATCTGCACCCGGGCAAGGCACACGGTATTTTCAAGGCACTTTTGTGCATGATCAGGTTGTGCTTTATTCCTCTGGCTTGCAGATTTGCCCTTTTTCCCCCTGCAAGGCCTGCAAATACAGGGCAAAGAGCAGAGGGCTTTTCCCCTCCTTGTTTTTAAGGGAAAGGCAATTCCATCTTGCTTCCCGGACCGGAGCATCCTTCCCAGCCCTCCCATCTATGATGGGGCCGTCCATCCCTCCGGCACCCCGGCACTGGGATGGGCTTTGTGCCCTCTCCCGGGTCGCTTTAACCCTTCCTCACCGCCRTGGGCACACGGGGGACGCGCACAGGGCCCCGTGCACTCCACAGGGTGCGAGTCCRGGACGGGTGACGCCGCTTCCTCCCGGCTTTACGGGCCGAATAAACCACAGAAAGTCACCCAGGTTATTTGGGATGCAGCCTGCAGGCTGTTACACAAAATAACTGCTTTTTATAGACACCGCTAATAGAAAAAGCACCTCCCGAAGAACAGAACAGGAGAAGGAAAAGAGCCTTCCCTGGCCTGCATGAGGCTTCTCTTTCTGCTTGGGAAAGGAGCGCCTGGATGTAGCTGGTTTATCCGCGCCCTGTGCTAGGGAGCACGGGGTGGCAGCGGAGCCTCCACGGCCAAACTGCTCTTTGGCACTGGGACCAGGGCCGCGGTCGTGCCGGGTGCTGTTGGGGGGCCCTTCCTGCCCCTCTCTGCCCCCCGCGCACCTTCTCTGTCCAAAAAATGTAAAAGCAACGAGGGAAAAAGACAGTTCCCATCCCACCAGGTTTCAGTGAAGTGAGATATTAGGAAAAGTAAAATCTAGCGGAATTCCAAGCTGCAAGGAAAAGCATTGGTTATATTTATTCCTCTCCMCCCAAAATATTAAAATTCTTTTTTTTTTCCTCATAGGCATTTTTAAAATAAAAAAAAATGTGGGGAGGGCAACACGCATTTTGCAAAACACGCCAAATATCCTCTGGAGGGGGAAAATAAATAAATAAAATTAAAATTAAAAATGAGGAAGCGTCACCTGGGAGCGTCGGCCACGGCCGGGGCCACCGCCGACCTCTGCCAACCAGTGAGGCTGCCGGAGCCGGCGGCAGCGGCTCCTGCGGTGCCTTTGCCCAAAATCGCCAGGATTGACCCGAAGCCCCGGGGCAGCGGAGCAGCCCTGGCAGCCCCGGTGCCTCTCCCGCTGCCAGGGAGCGCGCGGGGAAGCTGCTGGCGGCGGGAAAGGCTCCCGCGGAACAAGCCCGTTCTTGATGGCCCCGTGCAGACAGGCGAGCGAGGAGGAAAAGGGGGAAAGGGAAGGGAAAAGACAAAAAAACACCAAATCGAAAAGGAGAGAGAGAAAAAACCCGACGCTTCCAAGGCACTAAAAATAGACTCTGATCACTTACCAAATGGTAAAATGAAAATGATTTGCTTTGAATAGTCTCCAGAAAGGCTCAGATACAATGTCTTGTGGAGCAAAATTGAATCAGTTGAAAGTGCAGACGCCAGCTCAGCCTAATCCCTCCCAGCTGCTTTGCTTTGCTTTTTTTCCAACAAGCAGCCCCTAAAAGTCGTCTCCCTAATCCTGCAAACTGAAATTCAATCTTGTATTTTTTTTTTTAAATCAAGTTTCAAGCCCGGGGCTTGCAGGGTGGGGGAAGAGGAGGAGGGAGGGCTCTGGGGTTGCCTCCTTCCCCTCGCCCTGGCTGCAGCAAACACAGCCTTGAATTCAAGGAAAAGCTTTAGACTGCAATTCGCCTGGCTTTGGCCAAGCACACAAATCTGGTGCCTTTAAAGCCCCTCCAGCAGACGCTAGATAGCTTTGAGATGCTCACTAAATGGCTGTCTGGTCCTGCCTTTTTTTTTGTTGTTGATTAGGGGACTTTGTCTCTGGGTTGTTTTTCTACTTTTTTTTCCTTTTTTTCCCTCTTTTTTTTCCCCCTGGTTGTCTGCTTTTATCAGCCCATTTGGGTTGGGCATTTACCTAACGCAAAGACCGAGACAAACAGCTCGGCGCGCAGGCCGGCGATTGCGGCCAGCCGGCCTCGCGCGGGCTCTGCTATCTGCAGGAATACCCGGAGGAATTTATGACACTTTCCCAAGAGTTTCCTGCCTCCTGCCCTGCTCCCCGCGGGCTCTTGCTGCGTCTGCGGGTTGCAAGGACTCGGCAAACACGCCGGGCGCCTCGCCCCGCGCTCACCCGCTTGCCGCGSCGGCCCCGGCAGCCTGCGGTGCACGGAGGGATCCCGGAGATTCCAGCCAGCGAGTGATGCTTTGGAGCAGTTTTCCAGGATCGTCAAGGATAGAGAAATCACCAACAAGGTGTTCAAAGCTGAGCTCCCCAGCTTAGCGTTGTTACCCGATAATCCCAGCTCCTGGATCTGGATACTTCCCTATTCAGAGGTTCAGCAGTTTCAGCATTTCAGACACAGAGTTTCATCCCACCAAGCTCTGATCTGGACCCAGGTCAGCACTGAGAATTTTAGCAGGAAAAAAGAAACCCAGCAGTTAAGATTAAGAAGAGGGTGGTCTCTATTTCGCGATATGGAAATTACCCTAGAATTGGTGCTGGGCAGATGCACGGTTGCTTGGTCAGGGAAAGATGCTAGAGCACTAGAAAAAGATAGGAAATTATACTGAAAAGGAGGGAATGGAGAGCTTAGATGGAAAATCTAATATTGCTTCTCTTGTCCTGCTCTATAGGATGACAAAACAAATACCTGCATTAGCACCCGTGCAGCTGCCATAAATACGCAGCTGCATTTTTAAACCTGGAGAAGCTGGTCCAAGCCACAGCATGAAAAAATCACCCATTTCACTGCCACAAAGATCAGTATTTTGTCTGCTGTTAATGCCAAGTTTCTTCARCTTATTGGCCTGATAGTCTTGATTCTCCCCCGTGCCACATGCCCACACCGTGCTGGGAGCAAACTGCCTGTTTGCAGCCGTGTGCTGTTAGTGCTTTGGGACACCCGGAGCTGCACGGCACCTCGTTCAGACGATTCTTGCTCCTGCTGTCCGTGTCCTTGTGCCTCTGGGCCCCGTGCAAGGCAAGGTCACCGAGCCTGATAAGGGGATTGCTGCTAAAGGTCACGCCGAGCTGCAACCACCTCTAGCACAACAAGGGCGAGCCCGTGTCGAGCACACAGAGCGACCGGGTCAGCGTGGGCTCCAACGAGGAGGCATGAGCACGAGTGGCAGAGGTGGAGCTGYGTGGCGTAAAGTGGAGGATGGTTTAGGCACAAGCATAAGGGTAAATGGGTAGGGATGTACAGAAGGGTACGTGGAAGGTGGCTAGGAGGGAATGGATTGGCATCGTTGTGGAGGTGCATGTGTATGCAATATTTATGCAGAGGATGGGTGATTTGGTAGCTGTGTGATGGAAGCGATGGGGTGGAGGGAAAACATACCTATGTTGGGCATTCACCACATGGTCTAACCAGGGCTTTGGGCCTGATGGACAAGGGATGACTAGAGCAGCAGCAGCAGGACAAGTGCCCTGGTTGGTAGGGTAGTCTAGGCAGGGGCTCCGGGGTAGAGAGCAGGGCTGGGTGGGAGAGGGCTCATGGAGGGGTAGCCCTGTGGTGGGAATGCTCAAAAATGGAGAATTAGGTAGGGGAGAACAGAGGGAAGTGGAAAGAAAGGTTGGCTCCATGACCACACGGAGCGATGGATCTATCAGACCACGGGGTATAACCCAGAAAACTTGTGGAGAGACTGAAATCAGCTAGATAAACACACCAGGGGTGAGACAAGTCATGATAAAATGGGCAAATAAGTATCTCTGTATCACATGCCAGTTTGCTGAATAGGTGTGGAATGGATAAATATGGAAAGAAAATGAGGTTGGGTAGGTAAAGCAGCTGCTGGATGGTTGGAAAGCTGAGTAAGATCAATATGATGTAGATAGATTAAAATATTGAAATGTGGAGTAGGTATCTTAGGGGTGTAGATATTATATCTATCAGATCCGACTGTAGATAAGTACAGATCCAGCCTAAAACATAACAGTGCGTGCAAAATAAATGAAGACATAAATTAATAGATATCTCAGAAGTTTTTATAAAGAGGTGTAGATATATTATGGGATGCATAGATAAGGTAAACGTGAGTAGCAGACACAAACAGATCTAAAATGGAAAAAATGAATATATAAAGAGATGAGCCCCTATAAACACGGAGAATATTCTAGGGTTAGGTCARCTAAGCAAAAAATTGGACAGAGGGGTGAATAGCTGTGTGTATATGCAGAGTAAAGAGAGCATTAACTGAGCTCGTTTGAGCCAGAAAGATTGACTAGATAAACATGCAGAGGGCAGGTTAATAAATTAAAGGCCCAAAGAGAGGGAGAGATTAGATTGAGGCGGGTGGGTTTATGGCAGGCAAAACGTGAGCTGTCTGGGTAAAGGGACAGAGAGATAAATACAGGACTAATACAACCAGAAAAAAAAGTGTCATGGGGAATGCGGAGCAGGGAGGAATGGGTAATAGAAGAACAAAAMCAGAGTTAATAGATGAGTAGTTAATAAAGTAATAGATTAATAACACCCATAGAGAAGACGGAAAATTTATTAGACTGTGTGTGAAAGATGACAATAGAGAAATATAAAAAATGGMGACTTAAAAGCCACAGATAGGTGAAGGAAGTATTGGGTAGGTACATAYATATATATGCATAATACATAAGATAAGTAGATACATTAAAATGAATAAGGAAGAGCTAGTTAAGAGAAGCGTAGGGTAGATAAATTACATATAAAATCCACACAGACTAGAGGTTATGCTGAAAAAAACAAGSCTGGGATAACTGGCTAGTGAACAGGTCAGACTGGGTATCAGGTAAAGAGACAGAAGCRCGTTCAGGGGCTGGGAGAAATTAGCCTGATGAACAAGCTGCAATTAGAGGGATGCTAAAAGGATGGGTAGATTCTGGACAGGATGAKTAATGAAGAAGTATGTGGATGTGCCTGGAGATAAGTGTGTACCAGGAAGCTTGACAGAGTGGGTATGGGCAAGCAGAAAGATGCRTATGGATGGAACCAGGAGGCAGATGGAAATACCATGATTACCATGTGCTATGGAAATACAGAGATTAATTAGAATTTGCATGAGTGCATTAGATAGGTAAGTAGTCATAGACATTAGTTTAATGAGTATGTATAAAATAGATTGGACTGCGAAGAAATTCGGTTCATTGTGGCATTAGTTGTGTCGATGTCTTAGGCTTGATAGGCAAAAGTGCCGAAGTGATGAATACATCAGCCTGGTAAGAAAGGACCAGAGTCATTACCAGGTATGGGCTAGACCAGATGTGCAAGACAAGAATGGATGCAAAATAGGTAGGTAGGTCAGCTAAATGAGAATATATGGGGAAAATGGATTGGGAAGCATTATGAAACTCAGCTGTTGACACCTACATAGATGTGTGGGAGAGAGAAAAGTAAAGGTGATCAGAAGCCCTAGGAGGAATGTCAAGAGAACAGATCTGATTGCACAACAAATAAGCAGGGAGATACCGCATGTTCCAGGCTGAAATCTGGCCCCCAGACAAAACCTGTAAGTAACCCTAAACCCTAACACAAGCTCAAGTCTAACCTTAAACTTTACCCGAACACAACTCTAAGCCTAATGTAACCCCCAGCTTTACCTTGCTGCACTGAGCACAACCCAACACCGCCCGTAACCCCCAAATCTTCTCCCATCCTAACCCCACACCTAAGCCCAACACAAGCTGAATCTGGCTGCAGACCATAACACTAAGTGTAATCGTGTCCTAAGCCTAACCCATTGCTCACTTTATCCCAGGCATAACCCAGCAGAACCCTAAATGCTGAACCAACCCTATCCTTAACCCGAAATCCTTCTCAGCCCCAACCCTAGCCACCTCCAGCCCCCAACTCCAACCTGTAATCCTTGATCCTCTCCCAAATACTATCCTAAAAGTTAATCTTAACCTTGCACCTTAGAGAAACCTCAAGAAATAAATAAGTTTGTGTTTAGCTGATACTAAGTTGTGTTCCGACAGCAATTTATGTGTAGGAAGACAAAACTGATCAATATGTCTGAGATAGAGTCATCGCTCACATCAGCATTTGTTGGCTAGGGTTGGTGGGAAGGTTTGCTAGAAGGCGTCAGGAGGAGATGGKCAGGTTAACGAGGGAGGAAGGAAGGTGCTTGTGGCCTTTTCCAAGTTGTGGCCCCTGCAAACACAACACACGGAGGTGCCAGGTCCCAGCTGATGAGTTTTAGCTTCTTGCCAAGATTTCACAAGGTCTCCCTRACCTCCAGCACCTCCAAAATGTGCTCTGGTCCCATTGCCACCTGCAGGGCAGGGGACCCCTGGGGCTGTCAYGAGCCCTGGTCAGGGGATCTAAGGGTGAGGACCAGCCTTTGGCGGGGACTTAGGTCCCCRCAGGCTCACCCAGGTGCTGGGGAACACTGAGGGCTTTTACTACATCTTCAGGCATCTAAATCCTTCCAAAAACCTCCCTCTTGGTGTCCAAACCCCAGGTGCCCAGCACAATCCTAGGAAGTCTCACGCCAGGACCGACCCAACAAGGCTTTTTTTTTTTCTCTTTTCTGAATCTGGTCCTCACTCGCACCGGGCTTTCGAAAATCCCCCTGCTAATCTCCTGTACCCAGGCTGTATCACTCCGGAGCCTGTAAAATAAATTACTTTGCACTCCTGCGGGACAGCCTCTACTTTGTCCCTGCTCGTACTAAGTCAGATTTTTGTTTCTTATATATTAACACATGGATTTTTTTTTTTATTATTATTATTATTTTAGTGGGGGAGCAAGCTCTGGAGCTGCTATGTGAGATGTGAATTAGCGACCTGAACTGAACACTGCTTTTTGATGTGTTATTCCATGGGGGCATCATCTATTGCCGTTGGTTACCCTCCTGCCTCGGCAGGGCTGCACCAAGGGGCTGGTTCGGGGCTCGTCCTGGGCACAGAAGAGCCTCTGGTTCTGCCAAGAATCGGGAAAATCTGCTCCTCTCCCACGAGGGCTGAACCTCTACCTGCATCTGTGCAAGAAACTTCTCGGGTCAGGAAAGGAAAAAAAAAATCAAATGCATATTTTAAAATCTTTTTTTTTTTGAAAAAAATTCCTACAAGAATTTTTATCTGTGAGGACAGCGTCATTAAATAAAAACTCATCGTAGGCATTTTTTCATTAGAGGCATAAGAGGTTCAATAGAAACGATTTTTTTTTTTTCTGTTTAAAGCAACAACAGCAACAAACCCTGCCGCAAAGAAAAGGCCGGCTGCCACCGAGACAGTTTTTGATGGAGAATGTGCCTGCAGCTCTGCTGCTTAATCAGCTTGGAGCAGAGCGCAACCTGTAGCTCGTTAATAAAGCGCAGCCGGCCCGCGCGGCTCGCGCGCGGCGCGCTGCAGAGGAGCCTTGCTGCATTCCCTGCCGCTTCACCCTGCAGCTCTGATAATTAAAACGTATTTTACTCCGAAGGACTTCTTTATTTTGCTCGTTTCCATGACGGTGATGAAGGTGAGCAGAAAATCATTCTCCGATTAGATTAAAAAAAAAAAAAGAGAGAAAGACCTAAACTATTTGCAGCTTAATATTGTYTGAAGGGCAAACTCTTATTTAGGCAAACAATGTGCAGTCTCTTGTTTTTATTTGTTTTCAGTCCTTATATAAAGGCTGGTTTACGAGTCTGAATATCTTGGCTGTTTTAATAATATCAAACTAGATTTTTCACTGAGTGGCTGCCATACGGGGTCAGRAAAGTTGTCACAAACTTTTGTTTAATTGCTGAAGTAATTTTTACTTACATAAGGGCACGCTAAAATAATAAGGCCTGAAGTCGTGCCATTGAGATTAATGACAAAACTCTCATAGGTTTCAAATCAAGCCTGTATTTTTATTATCCCAGCTCCAGAGACTTTTGTTGCAAGTTTGCAACAAAACGTTAGGGCATTCCGAAGTGTTATTTTTATTATACAAAATCCCATTAAAATCAGTGCTGAAGCATCCCATTAATTTAAATGGGACTTTGCATAGTTTGCTGCGTTCCAGGCCACAGATAAAGGCAAGTATGCAGCTCCGAGTTAAACTGACCACAGCTTTTTATTGCGAGACATTTAATCTCGAATGAGCAGCACCGTCTGAGGCAGGAAAACCTTTTGTGAGCTTCACCCTGGCCGGGATGCAGGGGGAAAGGCCGTGGTGTGGGCTCCGAGTGGGACCTCGGGAGAGCACACGGGGCTCCCGGGCAAGTCACTAGCCTGGAGYGCATGGAAAAAAGCACTGCAGCTATTCCAGTGCCTCCGAGTGGCTGCTGCCCTTGATGGCCAGCAGCCCGGGAGCTGGTCTAGGGCCAGGGCACCTTGAGCAGGGCAGAGGGCCACCAAGGTGGGGCCACAATGGGTCCAAGGTGATGCTGTCACAGAGCCCCCTGCTCGAGCTCCAAGCTCTGGAAAAGCTCTCACAAACGCTCCGAGATGGTGGCCAGGGCCGTTCCGAAACCCYCAAGCAGCCGATTTGTACCTGACACCTCCCTTCTGGGCTCCGGAGCAGCAGAGCCCGTGTGACCTCCGGTGCGGGGCAGACTGAGGCGGGAGGAGGCGGATTTGGCCCCAGCGTCTCCTGGAGGGAGTTGGGCTTGGGCGAGGAGCTGCCCAGCCTTGCTCCAGGCAGCCCGGAGAGTCCGGGCTCCAAGCACAGCAGAGACTGAGAATGTCTGCAAGGAGGCTGCACCCAAAGCGCCCGCAAAAGCTGCCCGTGTCGGTCTCACTCAACGTTTCCTTGGAGTTCTGCTTCTCCTGAGCCATAAATGTGTCAAGATGCCCAAATTTCACTGGCATCCCTAGACTGCAGCACTGACAGGGGCTCAGGGGGGCCGGGACTCGTTTCAGACCCATGGCAGGACTTGGATAAAAGGGAGCGCTGCACTCGTGGCTCCGCAACAAGACTAACGGTGCTGCCTCCAGGAGACCGGGAAAGCCGGGATGGGATAAGTGTGGGGCATTTGGATGCAAATCATGTGGAAAACGGAGAGAGAAACCAGGAATGCCCCTGCTCTGATACGTGTGCTCCTATAAGCCCCCCAAGCGATAATGTAGCCAATGGGGCTCTGAGCACCTGGTGCTGAGCCCCGCTTCCCCCCCTGCAGAAACTCCGTGCCRGGGGTCCTGGGTGGGAGCCCTGGGGCTCAGCCGGACCCGAAAGGCGCCGTATGGGGGAGTGTGGAGGAGGGGGGGACGCGGGGACCTCCGCGGGCGCGCAGGGGCCGCGGGGAGGCGGCGCCGGCAGCGGCTCCTCGCGCCGCCGGGGGCCGCGGAGCCGCCAGCTCCGCTCCGCGGGATGGGGTTTGCTGTTGTTGTTGTTTCTCTCCACAAAATAACGTTAGTAACAACAAATAATTGTTATTAATAGATAGAAACTAATACATAAAAATTATTATTTATAATAATAACAAATAATAAATTATCAGGGCCGTTGATGCTTGCAAGGGCTTGGAAACGGATTTAAAAGAAAAAGAATCGTTAAATCGAGACCATCGTTTTGGGCCCGATTTGCGCCTTGCGCGGAGGAGAGAGGGAAAATTGCGCCGAAATTCCGCGACTGGGAAACGCTGCACCGGGAACGGGGCTGGAACGCGCGGAGGGAGCGCGGAGGTAGCTGTTTTTTGGGAGAAGGGATGGAAAAAATAAATGTGTATTTTTTRCCCCACGATTAGCGGTGATATTATCCAGCCTCCGCGCAAAGCGCCGTCCCTGCCGCTGCCGGCCGCGCAAAACCCGCGGGCGCGCAGCAAAAACCCCTTTGCTTCCGTCAGAGCCGATCTCTTAACCGCAGCTACGCAAGGAGACATTGAAGAACATTTCTTGATTTCGTTTTGTCTTTTTTTTTTATTATTATTATTCCCATGCTCTTAATTTTGAAAAAAAAAAATCACAAAACATAACTTATAAAACAATATATACTGCATCCTTATCCACAACAGCATAACTGAAACATCCAGCGTAACGTTTACCACAGGTGTGAAATACACTGGGAAAGAAGTACCGTGTGCATTTTATATTATGTTTCTTTGTCATCTACAGGTAATAAGTATCGACAAAAAATAAGCAACAAATATGCCTGCAATTAAACTTCATATGCGTTTTGTATGCGTATTAATAAAGTTCATATTTATCATTTCCATTTTTTGCCAACAAGCACTTGTTAAAGTATCTACATTTACATAATAACACCTTAAGATAATAACACCTTAAGATTTTTTTTTTTTTTTTTTTTGGTTCCTTGTTTTTCCTTCACAGCTAGAAAACCAAGGAACACTTGGAGCTTTGCTAAGCAACCTTTCCGGACGCCGAGGCTCGCCGTTTCTCTAGCGGAGATGCAGTATCAGGATTCACTTCATAGCAGACCGGTTTAGGTCTTTTATTTTTCTCTAAAATCTAAAAGTTTTCTCTTTTTTTTTTCCTTTTTTTTTTTTTCTTTTCTTTTTAGGAACCCCCTCCCCTGCATTTAAATAAAGATGAATGATAATTTCATTATCAGGATAAGACTTTGGGTGAGGAAAATGCTGAGCAGTTGAGTCTTTATTTTTGTTGTTTTGGGGTTTTTTTTGCATCGCTGGAGGATATTTGCGCTCGTCTCACAACCGGGGATCCTGCAGTCTTTTGGAAAGGATGAAGAGGTAGGAACCTTGAGCTGCTTAGTATCAGGAATGACTGGATTATAGCTTCCAACTAAAGGAAAAAAACATCRAGAATCATGCATTTTAAAAACAGTTTATTCAACGGCCAAGGACAATGATCCGGCACAATGTAACGGCAGATATAAATATAACCTTATATAAGTGGTTGACCCTTGTCATTATTATTTTTTTATAGTTTCATACCTAATATTTTAACCGTTTCCTTTTTCTTCCCCGCAGAATCTGTTCTGCGAATTGTACTTTTTCCTCCTTTTCTATTTTTATTTTTTAATTATCTTTTTTCGCGTGTTTCTGTTTCTCAGTGGTAAACATTAACCAAACTCTTCCCGTGCGACAAGCGGCCAAGAAGCGTCCCACCAGCTCTCACCACCGAGGCGTCCCCCTCCCTCGGCCCTCTCCTCGCGGGGAACTGGGCGCGTTGAGAGAAAAAAAAAAGAAAAAAAAAGAAAAAAAAAAGGAAAATAACTCCTGTGCAAGTTCAAGTAAACACATACAACCCGCATAATCCAGAGAAAAATTGCAACTCATCCATGTACCAGATTTCGGTTGTCTCTTGCAAAAAGATTTCTGGTCCGTTTACGGTGGGGTTTTGGTTTTTTCTTTATGTTTTAATTGAAAAAAAAAAAGCTGTTCTGATGATCGTGTTGGTTGAAATTATTAATATATTTTTTTCTTTTCTAGGCAATMGAAATCCGCGAAATTTGGGGGGTTTGTCGGGGTTTTTTCCGTTCTTTTTGTTTCWTTTGCTCTCTCGCTTGCTCGGGTTCTGCTCTCCTCCTCCTCCTCCTCCTCTCTGCTGCTCGGGGGTGCCGTGTCTGTGCGTGCGCGGCGCAGCGCGGCCGCGGGCCCGTCAGCTGTTGTACTGGCAGGCGTTGAGGCCGGAGCCGGGGCTCTGCAAGCTGCTGTAGCCGAAGCTCGAGTGCTGCTTTGATTTCAGTCTGAGGCTCGCTAAACTGGAGTTGCAAGTGTCCCGGTAGACGCTGTAGGGCGAGCCCGGCGGCCCGTAGGGACACGCCGGCGACGACATGGCCGAGTTGAGCGAGGAGCCGCCGAGGTTGTTGATGTTGTTGAGGCCGGAGTTGGCCATGGCCGGCACGGCCGAGTGGCCCATGCCGGAGGGCATGTTCATGGAGGAGATGCTGCTGGGCGCCGAGAACATGGACTGCGAGGACAGGGGGCTCATGGAGTTGAAGAAGGTGAAGCTCTTGGTGGAGAGCGGCGCCGGCGTGAGGCTCTTGGTGGCCCAGTTGTTGTAGGGGTAGCCCGCGTAGACGTCGTCGTAGGGCTGCATGAGCCCGCTGAACTGCGGCACGTAGCCGTTCTTGCACAGGTCCATCTGCTGGTTCCGCTCCCGCTTCCGCCACTTGGCTCGACGGTTCTTGAACCAGACCTGCGGGCACGGACACGGCCGGTGAGTGCGGAGCGCCCCTCTCGCGCGCCCTCCCCGCGGCCGGCAGCGCGCAGCGCGGTGCGGGGCTCGGCCGAGGGGGCTCAGCCCCGCGGACAGCACCGGGCGCAGGGAGGAGACCGCGGTGAGGACGCGGTGGGTTTGCGCTTTTCTCCGTGCGCATTTCTCGCTCTGCGCGCACCTCTGCCCCCTGCGCGCACCTCTGCCCCCTGCGCGCATCTCTTCGCGCGTCCCCCCGCTCTTGGTGCGCATCCGGCCCCGATGGGTGCGCGTGTGCGCAGCGCGGTGCGGAGCTGCTCCCTGCGCGCCCCGGTCGCTGAGCGCAGGAGCGGGGCGAAGCGGCGGCCCGCGCGGGTTTAGGGCCGGCTCCGCCGCTCTTCCCCATGCTAATGCCGTGTAATAAAAGTCCCCTGTTACAGATCATAAAAAGGAGGATTGGATTAGTATGTTTAGGTTAAAAAAAAAAAGAAAGAAAAAGAAAAATCCGTCACCATGTCGCCCTTGGATGRATGCAGCCTCTGCCTTTATATCTAATGAGAATTTACAGCCCTGCGCAGGGAACAGAGAAGCGAGGACCGCTCCTGGTGTTTGATGCAAAACCTGATCCAGTCACTCTCTGCCTCTCCCTCTCTCATTTTCTTTTACTTTTTTTCTTTTTTTTTCCCTAGGAAAATATTTTAATCCCTTGTTCTGGAAATCTTGAATCGGAGGAACAAAAAAGCGCCACGCTTTCCGGGCAGCCCCCAACTCCCCTTTTCGGATTAAACAAATCTATACATGTATACATGTATAGCATCGCCCCGGCCAGCGGCTCCAAGGCGCCCGCACCTCCCCGCGCACGGACCCGCGCAGGCTGCGCGCGCCACGGGGCCGGCCCGGTGCCTCCCGGSGCGGGAGCGGCGCGGCTTTTAGCGACCCCCGACCCTGGGCTGGGACCGACGAGGAAAAGAATGGCTGGGTCTATTGGAATTAATAATAATAATATTGGGGGGGGGGGGATCCCGTATAAATATGAAGAGGAAACGAAAGCAAACATGTTCAAAACCTGTAATTCACTCCTCGGAAGGTGCTTCCAGACAGGAATTTCCTGAAAACGAGGGTAATAGTTTTAATTATGGCTCCTAGACATTTTAAAGTAAGGCCCTCAAAGCAAATCAAGGTTAGATTTGCAAGCTGCAATCTCGGAACATCAAACCAAAACATCTCCATGCCGAAGGAGAACGAAATAATGGTAATGGCAACTCGTATATTAGTTTTATTTGCTTCCTGAAGTATTCCAGCGATATGAAGGCAGTCCAGCCCTCTCCCTGGCTTTGTTTTTGCTTTAAGTGCAATTAAGCCGGGGCTTTCAGGCGCAGCCGCTGTTTGCTCTGCCGAGCTTCGCGGCGCGATCGCCGCTTGGGTCACTCGCCGTTTAATTGCCGAGGCACAAGCGGCTTTTTGCAGCTGCGGGGCTGCCCCGGCGCCCGCGGAACGGCCGCGGGTTGGAAGCCGGCAAGGGGACGGGGAAAAGCGGGGCCCCGGGCGGGAAAATCTGCTCCATCCAGCCCCAGAGGCTCTGATCCGGCCGCGCTGCGGAGATAGCGCGCGCAAATCTCCCTCTGCAAACAACCGTCGCGCCCGCATCTATATACACACACACGCACATATATAAATATATATGCACTCCGAAGTGGCCCCAATACGGCCAGGCGAGGCACCTTCGCTCCCAACTCTGCGCCCACCGCACTTACGGACTTTGCGCCTTGTCCATGAGTCTGTGCTATGGGTATGCGGCCGCGGGGCGCGCAGGATGCGCGGGGGCTGCGCGGAGATGCGCGACCGGCCTTGCACACGCGGGCGCGCAATGATCGCAGAGCAGCCGCGACCACCAGCGCGAGAAGCGACGGTTTAATAAAAACGCTATTCCTGTTACCATCGTAGTAGTATAGTTTTGAAAATTAAATTAAAACTCCGAGAGCTCCGGCGCTGCCTGCACCCCCTCGCCGGCTCCCAAGAGGGACGATTCCCGCTTCCAGCCCCCGATTCCCGCCAGACACGGCGGGGCCGCGGAGCGAGCAGCCCCGCGCCCCCTTACCCGGACTCTGGGCTCCGTGAGGTTGGTCCACACGGCGATCTCCTCCCGCATGCTCATGTCCGGGTAGCGGTTCCTCTGGAAAGTGGCCTCCAGCTCCTGCAGCTGCTGGCTCGTGAAGTGGGTCCGCTGCCGCCGCTGCTTCTTCTTCTTGGCCGGGTCGTCGGCGGCCCCGTCCTCGTTTTTCTGCTCGCCACTCCTCTCTTTTTCTGCGAGGGGAATGTTGGGGTTTTTTTTGCTTTATTTTCCCTTAATTTTATTTATTTATTTCCAGCCCCCCGCCCGGGGGGCCCACGGGCGTCATCGGCGCTTCCCGGCCCCGTTCGGCCCCGCTCGGCCCGGCCCGGAGGCTGCGCGATTCCCGGCCCGAAGAGAAGCGAGGGGCGAGAGCAGGAGCAGAGGGAGCCGAACCCCTGACCTATCGGCCTGTCTTCCTCTCCATGTCTCCATTATTATTATTATTATTATTATTATTATTATTATTATTATTATTATTATTATTATTATTATTATTATTATTATCATCTCTCCTTTAAAACTACGGTGCAATCTTTGCTCCATAGTCTTTGTTGTGTTTGGCCTTGGCAGGAAATTTTGGGAGGGCAAATGGGTAAAATCCAGCAGCAACTATTTGCAAAAGGCTCTCTCTACCTCTGTGTCCCCTTTTAAATATATATCTATATACACATATGCTTTTTCTTTGTTTTCTCTTTGCTTTGCTTTCAGGATTTTAGTGTTTATTTTAGAGTCAAGCTGCTCTAAAACCTTAAAAAAAAAAAAAAAAAAAAAAAAAAGAGGAAATTAAAAGTATGGAAAGAACTAAAGAAAGAAAGAAGCCCAGCTGCATTTTAGTGATCGGGATTTGCAAGGACTGGAAGCAGCAATGGAGCCCCGATCCTGCAGCAACGGTAGGAGGAAAAAGTGCAGCATTTTCTAGGAACTTTCCCACGTTTCCTCACCCCAAATCTCGCCGGTTTGAGAGCCCCGGACGGGAAGGCCCGGCCGAAGGGCTGCAGCGGGGCCGAGGTGGGCCCGGGCCCGGCTGGGGACCCTGCGCAGCCCCGAGGCCGCGGTGCTCGGCACTAGGGCAGCTCCGCAGCTGCCGCCTCGGCGAGGGCCCCGCGAGCCCGAACCGGCCGCGGCGCGGGGGGTCCAGTCCTTGCGAGGTCCCCCCTGAAGCGGCCTTTGCCTGGGAGCTTCCCCAGGGAAAATGAGAGCGAGGGGAGATCCAAAGCGAACCCTCCTAAGCTCCAGGGGCCGCCGGCTGGGCCCTCTCCGCGGTTTGCAAACCGGGCCCGCGGCAGGACCCGAACCCGGGATCCGCCTGCGGTCCCGATCCTGCCCCTTCGGCCCGGCCTTGCAGCCGCTGCACCGGCCGAGCCCGCGCAAACAGAAACCGAAGGCTCTCTCGGAAAATAAAAATGGATATTGCCCGAGACTCCTTTTTTTTCCCCCCCGTTCCTTTATTATTTTTTCTTTCTTTCTTTTCTCTTTCTTTCTCTCTCTCTATTTTTAAAATTTATTTCCTTTCTGTTTCTCTCCCTTTCTCTTTTTTTTTCCTCTTTTTTTTGACCGGGAAACTCCCTTCGAAACTGGGGCGAGAGGGAGACGAGGAGGGAGTGGAAAGCGCTGCGGCCGCGGCGCGGATCCGTCCAGGCGGCTGCAATCCCCGCTCTGGGTTTAGCCCCGCCATGATTTACTCAAAAATCAAGCCAGCGAGCCGCGCTCGGGTACGTTTTCAAATCATAACACACGTTGGATTTAATTGGCATTTGCTGCTTTTGTTTTGTTTTGTCTCCATTAAAAAAATTTTTAAAAAGAAAAAAGTAAAGGAGAAAGGTATTTTGCGTCTTCGCAGGGTAGAAAAGTAGGCAGGTCTTTAGCCCTCTTCCAGCACGGAGGGGTCACATATAGGGGGTACGGTAAAATGGAGCAAATCTCCTTCTCTAATCTCCAATAATCCCCTCTAATCTCGGAGCCCTTTGCAGGCTGCGGGTTGAGCGCTCCCGAATTTTGTTTGCGAATCAGATCAGAGCCTGTTTATCACCGGGTGCCACTTTGGGGTTGACTCTTGTCTCGGCCACTCTAGAGATTACGGGACCTGCTAAAACCGAGAACAACACCACCTATATCTCTGTATAAATATATGTATAGATAGAGCTATACGCGCCTCCGGCCAGCGCCGGCGGAGCGCAGACATTGCGCCCTTCCCCGCAGCTTTTGTTTCCTCCTCGCAGCCTGCCCTGTCATCCCAGAAATGCTGCCGCTCTAATGAAACACAAGCTGGGAAACCGCAGCTTTCCCTGCGCGAACTGCGCGCCCGGCCGCGGGCGCGGAACCCGCGGGCCCTGCGCGCCCCGCCGCGCGCGCCGCTCCCCCGCCGCGGCCCGCGCCGCCTCTCCTCCTCCTCCGCGCGACATTTTATTTATTTAATTATTTTTTTTTTTAAATTAAATCTTATTTTATTTTCTCTTCTCTCCCTCCCTTGGGCAGGGAGACCTTTATTTTACACGCCCGCACCTCCCGAGCTAGAAAATAAACCCGAGAAAAAACTATTTCGGAAACATCCGGCAAAACCGCAGACCCCTGGCTCCCTTTCCCTTCTCCCCGATCGATTATTATCCGATAAAAAGCAATAATAGCGAGTAAATAAATAAATAAATAAATAAGAAGCCTCCGCGGTGCCGAGGCGCGCACCGTGTGTCCCCGGCTCCGCGACTGTCACCACGGGGCCCGGCTGCTCCCCGCGCCCCCCTCTCTCTTCCCCCCATCCCCCCCTCCCTTGCGCTTCGCCTCCAATTAATTGCGCTCATTAGGGAAAGAGCCGGTGGCTGCTGCTGCCCCGGCGCCGCGGGGCAGCGGTGAGGGGCGGAGGGTGGGTGGGGGGGTTACCTGGCACCTCCGCGTCCGAGGATTCACTGGCCGAGTTCTCGATGGGGTCCCGGGGCTCCGCGGCTCGCTGCAAATGGAAGCTGGAAGCCATGTCGTGGGAGGGCTGGGGTCGCAAGCTCTCGGGCAGCCTCTCCAGATTCATCCCACCTTTAAAGGACTCCATGGCCGGGGCGCCGCGCTGCCTGGGGGATTTTGCAGGTGTTTATTCCACACGGGAAGCAGCAACGAGGAACGCGCTATTTTTTTTTTTTTTTTTAATTTGAAAAGAAAAAAAAAAGAACGAAAACAAAAGCAAATCCGCTTATTACTAACAGTGTGATTTTAAGGGTCTCGGAAGAAGCGAGGCGGGCAGTGCCTCGCAGCCGCTTGTCTCTGCGCGGGGAGAGGCGCAGCCGGCCGGCCGCATAGGCAGGGAAGTGGTAAAGCTCCCTTATAGCGAAACGCGAGTTGCGAGTTGGACAGTTTAAAGCTAAAGAGATTAAAGTGACCTGCCCTAGAACAAATGCCTGTAGTTAAACGCGGCTCCTCCCCCTGAAGGTTAAAACCTCCCCGTCTCGCTAATGCATCACTCCATCTAGCGCTCGCCCAGCCCGGCCGCGGGCGGACCTGCCTCCCCTGCGCGCCCGCCGCCGAGGTGCGCGACTTGCGCGCCCGCCGAGAGGCCCGCGGGCGCCGGCCCTTCTGCGCGGGGCGTCCCCGCCCCACCCCGCCCGAATCGGCGGGTTTTGAACTAAAAAATCCTTCAGAAACGAAAGGAAAGGTAATAAATAAATAAATAAATAAATAAATAAATAAATAAATAAATAAAATCACCCCCCAAATCCTCCCCGGCGTCGCTGGTGTGTTTTCTCCCAAAGGCGTGGATAGGAGGGTGCCCCCCCCTCTGTTTACCCGCCCCCGCGCAGCGTGGGGCGCATCCACCTCGCGCGGGCTCCGCGCCTCGCGCAMGCCGCGCGCTGCAGCGCGACTCCAGCGCGGGCTCCAGCCCCACATTCCCCCGAGCTCCGGGGAATCTGTTCTCCGGAGGCCTCCCGGGATTTGTGTGTGAGCTGGGTTTATTTTCTATACGTACATTCAAGCACATAAATATATACATATATATATATATAACGTACATACTCACTGTCAATTATATGTTTATATAATTCTATATATATAATTATAAGTATGTACACACTTGTGTATATTTATATATATATATATACACATATAATCACAATTCTATATCTCTGTTCGGTGACGGGTTAATAACACGAGTATTTCGGAGGCCTGGCCTGGGCGGGTGCCCCGCGCGCAGAGACCCACCGAGATTTGGGCCGGAGCAACAAGCGCAGCGCAAACGCTCCCATCACATCAGCTTTCATCACGTTATTAATAACGAATAATTTCCCTCCTGCAGCGAACTCCTGGTGACCCTCGGAGGCAGCGGAGGCTCCGCGGCCCTGGGAGCCTTTTCGCGAGCACGGGGGCCGGGGCAAGGCGAGGAAGGGCCCGGGAGAGGCGTCTCCCCTCGCCCGCCCCAGCCACCCCCTCTAGTCTGGGCAGCCCGTGCGAGAGCGGCCGCGGGCGGCTCTGGGGCCTTGTCCCCTTGCAGTGTCCCGTGGGGTGGCCAGGTGTGGGGTGGCCCTATGGGACCCCCGTGGGGGGCAGCAGGAATGGGAGGTAAAAGAGGGCRTTTCCGCGGGTGCCCAGCGCGCTCCGCGCAGGCTGTGGGTACCGATGGCTTTTGGGGCACTCGATGTTTTTGGGGGGAAAAAAAAAGAAAAAAGGAAAAATGAAAAAAGAAACCTCCAAGGAGTCGCTTGGCTCGGAGCTCTGCACCTGGGCAAACGGCGGGGAAAGAGGCCCGACCCCACGAGGGGAGGGCGAATGCGCAGAGCCACGCGTGGGAAACGTGCCCGCTGCGCGGCTACGAGMGCCCCGCGGCCCCGCGTCTGGCGGGGGGAGAGGGAGAGGCCCTGGGTGTAACTATTCCTGCGAAAGGACCTTTTCCCTCTTTATTTTCTCTGCTCGCTCTCACTGATCCATCCTGACACTCTATTTTGCTTTCAAATCAAGTAAAGATGTGGGAGAGAACTTTTGAACCGCTCCATGGAAAGTGGACGGCAGCAGCGCTCCTGCTCCCCAGGCTTTTTCCAACAGGAGGCAGGGACGGGGGGGTGGGGACGGGATTTATCCGGGCTCCCCCCGCAAGCCCATGAGGGTACTGAAAGCCCGGGGGGGGCTACAGAAGGAGAGGCCCTTGCTGACACCCCGGGGCACCCAAGGGCTCCCTCCCTGCCCTTCTGRGCTTCATTTCTGTAGCAATTAGGTGTGGCGGCAGATAGGTGCTGCCATCCCAAAGTCTCTTTTATTTATTATTTTCTTATTTATTTATTTGGAGTGGCCAAGGGGCCGTCCCTGGCTCTGCGACGGGGCTCCGCTCATGGCCGTCGATGAAGGGGGATTTCGGGCACGGGGGGTGAGCTGGGCCCAGACCTGTTGTTGCTCCTCTCCCCARTTCCTGCTCTCCGGGCTGCGGGGAGGGGGGCGGCTCTGCGGGGCCCCAGGACCTGAGCGGGAGCCGCAACGGAACCGTCGTGGAAGGGCAGCGCGGAAAGCAGCGCTCTTATAATCCGGCTGCTTTAAACCTGCTGCTTAGAGCAGACTTAAAACTGGAGGGGGCATTTTTCTTTCCCTTTTTTATTATTTTTTCTTTTCTTTTTTTTTTTTTCTTTTTCCTTTTAATTCTCCTAATGCGCCTAATTTACAGTCTTTGTTCTGCTCTATAAAATGTATTTTGGAGGTTCGTTCTAGGCTTCAGCTCTGCTCCTGCGGGCGCCAGGAAAGGCTGARCCCGGGGCGCTCAGCGCATTTTCATCCGGGCAAAGCTGCGGCTGCGACAGTGGTCGGTCCAGTCCCCTCCGCAGCAGGACGGACTCCCCGGGTCTTTGTGGGTGTCCYCAGGGTGCGGGCCCAGCCCCAGACGGGACTTTGGAGCAGCAAGTTCGAGACCCGCCAGGGCACGATGGGAGAGAGACGCTCCTGGTGGAGACAAAACTGCCCCGGGAACTGCCCTTAATTAAGGGACATGATGAAAAGAGGGAAATAACGGCCCCGTCTTAACGATCCTGGGCGCCTGCAGGGGGTCTGGGGAGGTGAGACGGGGCAGGGGCCTCCCCCGGCCCACTCCAGGTGACAAGGGCTGATAGCGCCTGGCTGCCTCCGGCACCCACGCGTGTCCGCGACCGGCCCGAGGGTGCCGTGTCGTGCAGGTACCGCGCACGTGTCGCGCGTGTGGTTCCTCACATATATCTATATGCACGTTTGTGTGTATGTATGTGTGTATGTATATGTACCGGGGCATTTTCTTGCTCTGCGCCCCGGCACGAAGCAAAACCACACGGGCTTYACCTGGGGCTTGTCACGACAGCGCGTGTCGCGACAGCAGGTGGCRGGGGAGGGAAGGAGGGGCATTTGCGCCTCGTGCCAGGAGGGCTCCGCGTCCCGGGTGGCGTTTCGGACCCCATCGGACACCACGCGTCGCGTCACGGGCTCCCCCGCATGACGTCACGGCTGCCTGCTCCTCTGACGTCACGCCGTCGAGCCAGGGCTTGCCCAAGGCAGCCCAGGGCCGCTCGCGGGGCCCGGGCTTCGCTCCCGCTTTCCCGGCCTGTCCCCGCGGGACGGGAACAGGGAGCAGAGGCCGCGCGGTGGTGGGAGGCCCCGCGGGCGGTGTCCGYCCTGTCCCCTCGTGTCCTTGGGGCGCTCCAGGTCTGAACCAGCCGGTAACTCGGCGGCTCGAGGACGCCCTCCGAGCAGAGCCCGCGCCTCGGGGCTCAGGTGGCGGCTGAAGCCCTAACGGAGCAGGGAAAGCGCTCCCAGGGCTCCGGGGAAAAGCCGGAGACACCAGATAAACCCCTCCGCTTCCGCCCGCCGTAAATAACGCGGCATCGGGGCCCGGCGCGGGCGAATAAATCAGCGCTGGCCGCGCCAGTGACAACTCCGCTCAGAAGATGAGCAACGTCTCCATTAGAGCAGGATTTGCAGCGTCTCCCGGAGCGGCAGGCGCTGCCCCGGCCCTCCGGACAGCCCCGTGTCTGCCGAGGTGGCAAGTGGCACCCTCAGCGCTCGCGCTGAGCCCCGGCCCTGGGACAAGACTCGCACGGCGGGTGCCGAGGGAGCCTCTTGGGCCACCCCTCGAACGCCTGGGCCCTCGTGGGGTTCCGCTTTCGGAAGGGAGTTCCCACCCCCGAGCGGCATCTGCAGCCGGCACAAAACCACCTGGGCCGTATATCAGGCAGCAAAGCTAAGTCTCTGCCAGCTTTTCCTCTTCAAATTTATTAGCATTGTATAGACTCAGATTCAGTCTATAAATCATCGGGAATTGTTACGAAAACGAAAGCATCTCCTCCCAAGCCTACCCTCTCCRGAGGGAAAAGGGAAACCCTCTGAGAAAGAGGTGCCATGAGATACGGGGAGAGGCTCCTCAACCAAGAGCAACCAAACCCAACCCAACCCAAACAAACCAAACCCAACTCAACGCAACCGAACTCAATACAACCAAGCTCACCCCAAATCAACTCAACCCAACCCAACCCAGCCCGTCCCAACGAAGCCAAATCAAACCAACCCAAACGTTTCCAAAACAAATCAAACCAAGTCAAAACGAATCTAAACCAGACCAAACGAAGTAAATCAAGCTGAACCAAACTCAAGTCAAGCAAAGCCAACCTTGCCTGGCAGCAGAGCAGTGAGGAATGTCCCTTGCCCTATTATCACCGGAGATCTGTCGTCCCAGTATGGATGGGGTCCGGCCAGCTGGCAGGACCAGGCAATGGAAAGCTCTGTCCTTCCAGAAAAGGAGGTTGGGGGCACCAGAAACGTCTCTGGAGGCACTGAGATGTGGATGCAGCCCCATGCCCTGCGACACGGCCTTGCCTCCGTCCCCACAGGGGACGGGACCTAGACCGACTAGGTCTTGCTGCAGGAAAAGAGCTTTAATAATTAAATCCTCCTGAAAGAGTGGGGTTGGGGGGGGGGGGGATGTGTGGGTTTGGAAAAGGAGGAATAGTCACTGTTGGAAGCAGGAAAAAAAAGGACGCGGAAGCGGCTGGAAAAGCAGAGCTCTCCTGCCCGCCCGGGCGCAGAGGTATTTTGAAAGCYCCCGCCTCTGAAAATGCCCCTTGTGCCTGGGGGTCGGTGGCAGTTTGGCCTCCAGCCGCTGCTGCCGGCCCTGGCTCGGTGGCTGCTCGGGCTCCTCTCGCCCAGGCGGGCTGGGGCTCCCAGGCGACCAYTGGGGGCACTTTCACCACCGAGAAGCGGAGAAACCCAAGCGAGGGCGACAACGACAAGACCTGGCTCCCCTCCGGGGCTCGGAGGCCGCAGTGGGGCGAGTGCAGCGGGGAAGGGGAAGAARCAAGAGGGAGAACTGGAGTGGGAAGGGGGGAAGAAACCCAACCGAAAAAGCATGTTAAATCGCTCAGGGAAGGAAGGTGGAAAATTACGCTGGCTCCTAGCCGGCCTGTCCCCTTATGCGCAGCCAGGAAAGCAATTTTCCTAGGGGGCTGAGCGAAACGAAATCAGCCCCTTTTGGATGCGCAGCCCTCGGCGGCCCTTCGATTCCTCCTGGGCTCGCACAAAGCGCAAGGGACCGCCCGGCCCCGACGAGCCCCCCACCTCACCTTGATACACYCACGAGGAAGGGGGAAAGGGAAGCAAACCAGCGTTTTCCCTGTAAAACGACCTATTTATTGGAAGGGGCGTCCCGGGCCGAAGAAACTGAGGCTGGAAAACTCAGCGYAGGCAGGGTCGCGCAAATCGGATGGATGTGCGGGTGGGGGGGTGCGCGCTCCCGCGCAGCCTGCGCGGCCCCGCAGCGCCGGGCGAGTGTGCAAAAACGGGGGATGAAAAAGTTGAAGGCGTAATTTTTCCTGACAGATACAAATGATACCCCAAGGCTTTCTTGAAACGCAGCGACTGACGGCTGGAGAAATGGTTTTCCTACTAGGTTTTCTGCAGTTGGAAGGAGAYGAGCTTTTTCCCTCGACCCCCCTCCCACCACTGCTCGCCCCGAAAATCAAACTATCTCCTTAGTGTCTGTCACGGGCCTGTGACAATTCTCCCCCCCCGCTCCCTTTTTTCTTGTCCCAGTGCCTGTTCCTGGAAGCCCTGGGCTTCTCCGTGGCCTCTCCGCATCCTCCAGACCACAGGCACTGCATTACGCTCAAAGAAAATACTAATTTGCTGCTAGTAGCGGCTTGGATTTAGCTCTGGCCGTGCTCAGCCTGGTCTGCCGGGGAGAGCCGGCCCTATACGGGGACCACGCAGGAAGATATAGGGCTCAGGAAAGAATATATACAAACACATATATACATATATTCCCTAGTTGCGGGGAGAGAGGGGATAAGCAGGATACAGACCCGCGGCTCCCTCTCGGAGCAGGACGAACATGCTTTTCTGATTAATTGACGGAGGAAGGGGCACCGGCTTGCTCGGTAGCCTGCTCATGTTACTCAGTGCATCTTTAGACGCAAGATGCGTCTTTTTATTTTTTTTTTATTTATTTTTTTTTTTTTTTTACTAATTGTGCCCCTGGTGCAGAATAATCAGAGACTCGAGAGCTTCTGTGTTTGCATTTGTTGGGTTTCTTTCTGAGCAGAAAAAAAAAAGAAAGAAAGAAAGAAAAAGAGGGTGCCTTTGGAACCGCTCAAAATTACGCTCCCGTGCGCGCTTCCTTCACCTGGTTTCAGGCAAACAACCCCTTAATTGCTGTAGAACTTTGATGGAGGAAGCACATTTCCCCCAAAAAGGACATTTCCTGAAAGGCTGAAATATTCTAGTAATGTGCTGGGCTTTTTTTTTTTTTTTTTTCATGGTCTCAGAATAGCATTGAACTTCTGTGGAGCCAGTATATTCCTTGGTATAAAATGCAAAATCAGAGAAACAATAAATCTCTGAGCTTGCTCAGTGCTCTCCCTCCTTTTAATTTATTTTTATTTTTAAAATTTTCTTTTCCCTCCAAAAAACCTGGGKTTTTTTCCCGCTCTCGGCGCGGCTCTTGCGCGGCCCGAGGAGCAAACACGGCCRCGACCTTCGCGCCACCGCTTCCTTCCACTTTCATGGGGGAAACGTCGCTATCTGGCCGGGCACATCCCGCGGCGAGATAGGAAAACGCTGCCTGCCAGAGGGCTGCGCTAATCAGCGCACGGGGTTAGATATAAAAGTTCGGGGCAAATAAAACGAATTAGTTTTATTAGCACGTTTAGGAGGCGGTCTAAGAAAAGAAACCGTCTTTACTAGAGAATGTTTTCTCCTCCCCTTTTGTTGCTTAAAAGCAGCTTATAGCCGAGCTACTCATCACAGAAGGGAAATCAGACATCTTGCAATCTGCGTATTCTCAGAGAAAAGCGCTCCCTTCTCTAACCACCCCCCTCAAGGAGGCTTGACCCTTGGAAATACACAATTTCATAATAAAATCTGCGCGAACAATAAAACCAACTGTAAAGGGAAGACTGCGGAGGTGGCTGCTCGGTAGGAAAAATCTGCCTCGGTCACAGGCGCCTTGAACCCGGCTCAAAATTTCCCAGGGAAAAAATAAGTTGTCCCCGCGCTGTCGGCGACATTTCCAGGGATTTTGTTCACATTTCAGGCAAAKGAAGGATTTTCGGGACATCTGCCCGCTGAACTAGGTTTCAGCAAAAATTTGGAAGCCAGTTTTTATATCAGCGCCTCAAGCTGGCGCACGGAATAAACCGGAGACCTGTCCCTCGGATTGTTCAGAAGAAAWTGGCTATTTTAAAATTGCTATTTAAAAAGCAAACGAGGTCTAGGGTCCTCGCGTCGCGCAAATCAGTATTATTTATGTTCAATTCGTGCCTTGGACTTTGCATTCGCCTGGAAAAAAAAAATAGGCAGAAAGGACGGAGGAGCAATAAACTTGCCTATGGACACACTTTTAACACAACACCTAAAGTTTTCTCCTAAGATACCGTTGGTAGGAAGACCGTACGTCCGTTTTAGCGCGAATTTCATACGAAAAATAGTCAATGTTTCTACCTCCCTCCGAGGATTTTTTCCCCGATCGGAAGAGCTATCGCGAAGCGGGGCTGTGACACACTCGTGCGCCACAGAGCTCCTAAAACCGATGCCTGTTTTTTTTAAATTGGACTGAAAATAAATAAGAATAATAAAAAAATAAAATCCGAAAGGAACATTACATAAATAGAAGGTTATTTTTCTACAAACGGAAATAATCGGTGGCCCGGGCTAACCCATTCCGCACGGCGCCGTGCCCCCGGGAGCAGCGCGGATGGCGGCGGGGGCGGCTGCTCCGCGGCCGCGCAGCCACGGCGCGTCCCGCACCTCCGCCCTGTCCCCCCCGCCGTGTCCCCAGACCTGCAGAACGCCCCCGGGGTACCCCGGCCTCCGCGCAGCCTCGCGCCGCGATGCTCATCAAAGCGGCTGCAGCCGCGCAGGGAAACCGCGCAGCGCTGCGCGCAGCCCGCGGGGAGCACCGGGGCTCGGGGTTCCAAACCGTGCAGCGCGTTTGGAAAAAAAAAAAATATAAAAACCACAGAAATGAGGTAACCCCTTTGGAATTGCACTTCCGAGGGCATTTGTCAGAGCTGACGAAGCGCAGAGGCCCCGAAAGAATTT
>PTEX01000016.1:5665631-5712034 GCA_003342815.1 Eudromia elegans | reverse complement strand
CCCGACATGGCCCCGGGACGACCGCGGCAGCCGGAGGGGCGGGCGGGCGGCCCCGGTGCGGGTTGTGCCGTGCCAGGCGGGGGACATGTCCAGCACCTTTCTGCTCGGCCCGATATCCCAGGAATTACCCTCGGGGACCTGGTGGGAAAGGGCGGAGAGCGTTTCGGGGCGCTCTCCACCGGGAGAAAAGCCAGTGATGTGCCCTGTGGGCACCAGGGATGCACTGGAGTGGGACATCCCTGGGATACACACGCACAAACACACACAATCACACAAACACAACTGCACAAAGTGTAGCCGCACGACAGGGGCCACRAATATGGAATGGATCAGAAAGATAAATAGCATAAAATCAGGAACAGTCCAGTCCCACACTTGCCATTTGTTGTAGAGAGGAGAAGTAAATGGGATTCACATGTCGAGCATTAGCTGGTTGTTAGTCTGTAAGATAATATTAACTTTAGTGCTCGCTGCTTTACTCTGGTTTTTCCAAAGGCAGTTCCAGGAGGCGCCCAGCCTGTAATTTAGGATGGCACATACTGTGTGAAAGAGGCTTTGGCACTGGGGCCTAGCAGCACATCAAGGTGGTATTAACATAATAAAACATTTGGAGAGCTAGTAGGAGCTCATAAATTAATGCATTCTACTGTTTTAATGCGAGGAGCTAACAATGCGTTTCCTGTTCGGCTGCTCGTCCCYGCTGCAGCCTAACAGCTGTTTTAAAGGTGCTGTGAAATTAAAGAGAGGGAAGATGATTGTCTTTAAATCAATGTTTAATGATGTGCTATTAGGAGGAAAGCCTTCCTCCAGCAGATGTTTACATGCTGAAGATGGAGGGAAGCGTCCCAGGCTGTCTGCTGGCCTATGGAACTGAGCAGGAGAGGTGGGATGGGGGAAACACCCCCATGAACCTCCAGTCTGGATGAGGGGTCTGGCAGTCCCAGCTCACTTGGGTTTGGTTTCTGTGAGGATCCGAGTCTGCTGCGAATGGGGCCACTCCTGGGAAAGCCTTCTGGGACATTGGAATTGTGCAAAGACTTAAAGTATTTAAAGTAGTGACTACAGGCAGGTGAGTACGGCAGATACGGAGGTCTTGCCAAGGTTCCTGGGGCCCATCAGAGTGCACAGGATTCTTCCATTGTAAAGATGAGGACATCTGCAACCTGCTGACCTTCCTGCATGCATGAATATCCCCCCTTGYGAATCTCTCTGTGTGAGCCCCCCTTTGGAGGAGTTAAGAAAAGCTCCAGAGAGGTCAAACTCTTCTCAGAGGACACCCATTCGGCTCACTGCCCTTCTGGCTGCAAGAAGGAGGTATATCCCAAGCCTGTCCCTCCTAGCCTAGGAGACCTGGCTCTCTAAGCAGTTATTCTGGGCTGGGAGCACATCCATGCTCTTCAACGTAAAAGAAGAATGCGACTCGTATAGGTCAGTAGGACTAAGACACCTCTGGTCATGCTCAAACATTATACTCTAGGTATTGGTAGAACAAATGCACCTCTGAAGTGAGACATGGGATTGAACTTCTGGATAAGCAGCGCGTGCCAATCTTGGCAGGTGCCCAAGTCTTTTTGCCCTCTTTGTGCCTGTTCCAATGGGAGYTGTTCACAGTGCCTGGGCTTCAGTCCCTGCTTTAAAAGTGACCATTGGAAGCCTTCCCACCTGGAAGAGCCATCAGATAAGATCAGATACCTGAACCTATGCGCAGGAGTGGGGATCCATGCCCCAAAGCTACACACTGGGGAAGTGCAGAACATCGTCCTGGGTCCATCTGCATGGACAACCTGTATGGGCAACCAACGCCAGCTGAGTCCAGCATTCGGTGTGATGGTGGCACCAATCATTCCAGGACAAACAGAAGAACCCTCTCTAAATGCTCGTTTTAATCATCACAGACTTTCAGTAAAATAAAGTCTCTATTTCCAAATATAGCAGAGATGACTCTTCTATATTCTCTCATGACTCTTGTATACTCTCCCATACCTTTATTCTCAGCCTTCCCTGTTAGCGCATCTTTGGGAGAGTGTCTAAGAGGCTATAGGGTTTCTTTAGGAGAATCTGGGATATTTGGAACTTGAACGGACTGTAACAGTTCTAAGCTTCCCAGAAGAGGCATATTATAAAGGAATAAGACTCTTTCTGTGCACACACACTTCTCTGGAGCCAAACAGAAAGGAGAGCTCTGAAAAAAAGGACAGACAAATTACTTGGAAAATGTTGTCCTTCCCAAGACAGACCTAACCATGGAGGAGAGGGTGGAAGGGAGAAAATGCTGAATTTTTCCCTTTAAAATTCTAGCCCAGCAGCCCTCCCAATCCCTCCACTGGGAGGTTTGTGTGAGTCAGACTTGCGAGCTCATCCATTCAAAGGCTGCACTATTGCCAGGGCTTCACTCCCCTCCCTGCCCCTCTCCTCTTCCCCGCAGCAGTGGGATGGGAAGGAGTCCTCCCCTTGGCTTTACTACTGGTGCCATCAGGTGCATCCCTGCCCCTGTCATGGCCAAAGACACCCCGAACTGAAGTGAAGTGAAGKACGTTGCTGATCTGGTCCTGGGAAAACGTACCTGTGAGATTTTCAAGATAATGAGAAAAAGGCAAGAGTTCGGAGGTGCTGAGGAACCTGCAGAGCCACTGGAGGTGGATGGAGCCCATGGGAGGATGAGATGCTGGGATGCTGGGAGCATGGCAGGAAGGTGTGAGGAGCAGGAGAAGTCCTCTCCCCACTGTAGAAGAGCAGAGGGCATCACTGGCATGTGGAGCAGGTTTGTGAAAGCTGCGGTCAGGGGCCAGGGCAGCTGCACTGAGACCATGAGGGAAGACCCAAGAGCTCAGCGGGCAAAACGAGCGGCACTTTGCTACCTTGTGTGCTTGCTGGAAGCCAGAAAATCCTCTTTCCAACAAGGAAATGCCTTCGCTCCCTCTAAGTCATGGAACTGATCATCATTGTCATCCCGACAAAGCAAACACGCTCCRAATTTATGCATCCCAAAGTGTTAATTGCCAACATGAAGGCCACAACCAAAAGCTGCAGCAACTGTTGTGCATGAGCGTGCAGGGCTCCCTGTGAAGAGAGTTGGGAAAGAGGGTTCTGTGCGTGGCTGTGTTTATTCCCTGGTGACATGCCGCTAAAAAGCTGCAAACCGAGGATCACCCACAACAAACAAAAACAAACAAACAACGTTTTGGAGAGGGTGGTAATACTTAGTTTAATTCTCTTTGGCTTTTAAAAATAATTACAGCCYGCTTTGTGACAACAGGGAAGGCCACATTTACTCCAATAAAACTGCTTGTTATTCTTTGAGAATGACATTTGGAGTTGTTTCCTTATACAACGTAGACATTAATGGGAATAGATCTCAATCAATGAAATATTGATGTCCTCCTCATCTTCGTACTCACGGGATTTTTGATTCTGCAGCTTGTGGTCAGTTGTTTACTTGCCAGTTAAATCACAACACATTTAACGACTTTCYAGAGATCTGTCTGAGGACTTGTTGCCAAAGAACGGGATCGTGGGGATTTTGGCATTAGTGGAGAGTTGCTTAAGGTCTAGATGTCGATCCAAGCATCCCTACTGCTATTTTATTCCAACCCATTCTGGCTACCTCTGATYATGCAGTATAGATTTTGAAGGAAAACACTAAATGACACTGTAAAAGCCACATGCATCATGTTCTCACAAGGTAGATGTTACATCTGACTCAGAAYACCCCACTGCATTCAACACTATTCATTAGTGCCATGTTTTGGACATAGGCATTTGSTCATAGCACATTTTTAGGTTTTGGCAGAAAAAACTCCACATGAATAGAGATTATGAGTTCTACCTTCTTTGGGAAGCATTTAGTTTTGGCCTTAATAAGGGCTAAGCACACACTTAAAGGTAAATTTGTGCTCACATGAATYTGTGAAGAGATGACTAAGGGTAGATAAACCTGGAGATTTATGTAATCATGAATAGAGTAAAAKGGAGAATAGGAAATGACCATCTAGTGCCTTCCCTAAGGTAAGGACTAGAGGCCATGACACGAAAGCATCAGGTGGCTACCCCAAAACAAAACAAAACAAAACAAAACAAGACAAAAACCCGAAGGAGGTGTTTTTTTACACTGTGTATGGTTATGGGTAGCTCCTTGTTGGAGGATGTTGTAGTTTTCAGGCCATCCAAAGGGAACTGGTCAAATTTATGGAAGAAAGAAGGCCACCAAGGGCAAGAAAGCCTGGAAAGTCCACTCTGCTCCAGCAAGTGTCCAAGGTGCTCTGCCCATCACCACATGCTTGCTCTGCTCCAGCCTCTTCCCCRGGGACTGGCTTTGTGCCATGGTCAGGAACAGGCGGGTGGGCTATGCTGGGGCTGGGCTTGGCCACTCTTCCTCCCTTCTGTTACCTCCTAAAACAGTTCTGGGGAGTGCGAATGTTTTAGAGGCAGCACAGCCTCCTTCCTAGCCCTGTGGGACCTTCCCCATCTTGCATTAGCATTCCTGTATCTATTACCCTTAATGACTTCCAAAGTTGTTCTAAAGCTATTTGAGTGCCTTATGATCCATCTGAAACTCATCCACATTCTAYGCATAGGCCCCGGGTGTTAGTTTTTATAGGTGACCATGCTGGACTGGGAGTGGAAATGAGGTAAGTCCACAGTATTTGGCAGGAATTACGTATAGGAGAGGGGAGCGCGGGCGATGGACAGCTCTTTCTGGCAACATCCRCAGGGCCTCATGCAAATGAAACCTGATGGCTTAATATTTTGTTACTTTTTCCCACCAGAGCTATTACCTCCTAATTGCAGGGATGGATTAAGCTGCAGAGAGCGGGCTCCTTTGGGGAGAGGAGCCTTGAGCACGGGGTGAGYGAGGGGCTGCTCTGCTCCCTCCTGCCCTCCGTGCTCAGCCTCCGCATGTCGCCTTGTCCCTCCTCACCTCCTGCTGCCTGCACGCCAGCCGGTAGAGTTGGCTCCAGGTAAAGCCAGGCTCGCGTTGCATATGAGGTGGCATTTCCTAGGGAATTTGCACTTTCCCTGTGGTTCCAGTGACAGGGGAGGGTGCAACAAGCTCCGCACTGATTTCTCAACATGCATCTCATTACTCACGGACTTTTCGCACAAGGCTGTATTTAGATGACTTCTCTATTTGCCAAACCCATCCCCGAGGTCTGCTGGATTCAGCGAGGCTTAAATGAGAGGCGGCTTTCAGAGAAACCCCAGAGCGGCCAGCGGGGCCGACGTGACACGGCACCCTTTTCCCCACCTTTGTGTGCTTTACAGCAGAGCCGGCGCCGGGCTGGAGATGCTTGAGGTGAAGGTGGGAGCTGCAYGTGCAAAGACCTGCTGGACGTTGCTCTGCTCCATGCTGCCCGGCAGCCACCGCACAGGCTCCTCCAAGAGCTCGTTCTGCATCTCCCGTCCTGCAGCCGTGGCCGCCCACCGGGACCTGTCCAAGGGCTGCACCCACCACCATGATCTGCTCCCTGGGCCCCTTTGTAYGTCTGGGGACACTGTTGCAAAGGTGACAGAGCAGCTTTCTGGTCTTTGCCAAGTGGGATCTGGGGCTCTCTCCACTCCCTGCMGCTCCCATAGCTTGTTGGAGCAGCCCTTTGGCCCCAGAGCATCATCATCACCTCTCGGCCCTCTCCGTCTCTGGYTTACCATGGTTGTCACCATCAGCAAAACCTCAGGGACACATGTCTCTTTAGACAAAGAGAGAGGGATTTTTTTGAGTGTTTTGATAGTATGGATAAAATACTGATGAATATCTTATAGGAAGCCCAATAGTCAACGCCAGAAGGCAGAGGCAATATTTTATATTCTGTATGGACAGGACAAAAGCCAAATGGGGACTCAGGTGACAACAGGGAAACGTATTTGCAGCAGAGATGGAGCATTAAGCGAACAAATTTCCCCCAAGGTACAAAGGTATAAAAGGGCYGAGCTCTCTCCCACCTCATGACTGAACCAAAAATGTTTTTAGAGCGAGAAAATGAATGAATTTAGGTACAAATACTTGGCAGCTGGAAAGCTGCTGAATTATCCATGTGTATGTATTGAAAACACTTTGAGCATTTTTGTTTCCCGAAGGGGACGTCTATAGCAGACGGGCGATCTGGGGGTCTCCCTGTGATTCCCCTGACCACAGCACAACCACCAGTGCTAGGTGCAAGGTTAAAATTAAGCATTTGTGTGGAAATTGTTGGCAGAAGAGAAGCCCTCATTTGCCTATGAGTAAGAGAATAAAGATACTCATCCAGCTCCACTGAATACCTTGAGATCTATGGCTGGAGAGTGTGAAGTATTGCAGTCATTATTTGCTCTGTATTAGTATTTGTTATTTAGCAGGAATTTTGTGTGGAGGAAACTTGGAGGATCTGTTCTGGCTCCGCATGTGCTAAGGCTCTCAAGGGATTTTTTAGTGTCTACCACAATTATAGATGAGGACTGAGCGAAACCTTGTGGTTTTACTCTACAAAACATTAAATATAGCAACTACTCATGTTTTTGGGAAAAGAAATACACAGAATTAAAAAAAAAAAATCGTCCGGAAACTGTTTAAACAGTGCTCCAGTGGTGTGGCTGGAGCGAAGCCACTTTTAAAAAAGGGACCAACACACGGCTATGTGGGAAAGCTCCAGGTTCAGCCTCCTGGCCATAAAACCGAGCGCTGCCCATGAGGGTGGGAGACGTGCGAGTTCTCTRTCCTCCCCGGCCTGCTGGGACCGTCCACCTGCATCTCCTAGATGCAGAGACGTTTCCTCCTCTGTGTCCTTTGCAGTGCTTGATGTCTGCTTTGAGTGGGGCTGGACACCTGGTTTCGCCTTTTGGTGCCTGCACAAGAGAAGAGCAGGACACGTCCCCGCCACCTTGGAGAAGCTCCATGTTCCTGTTCTGAAAGATGACACTTATTTCTGGGCGAGCTGCAAAAATTGCCMAAAACATTTAAGGTGTGTTTGTGTAATTGCTTTCTGCATGTCTTGGGATTAGTTGGTGCATTCAAATGTTTAGGTTTAAGGACTTTAGGTTTATTCTGCTTTGTGCTTAAGTAAACACAAGAACTTGGGCTCCTCCACGCCGGATAAGACCTCTGCCTCCTCGGGTCTGGTATCCTGCCCTTGGAGGTGACTCACAGCTGAGAGCGGGTGATGCTCCATCCCATGAGCATGCCGGGGAAGAGACAGCCCCTTGCACGGACATTGTGGATCCTACCTTGGGTTTCCCATTCTCGCATCTTTTTCAGAGCAGCGTGACGTGTTGGAAGCGTTTCCTCAATACCCCTTAAGTTACCACCCGGAGACCCGCTGGCTCCTTGGTGCTGTCCATGGACAGGAGAGGCACCTCCTGTGATTTCCGCTCCTGCATCCACAGTCCTGGCTCACGCATGTGGAAGTCACCGGTAGCTAAAGAGTGCAGATGGTAAATGTACGTTTACTTGAGTGTCTTTAAGCCCTCTTCCTATGGCCCCGGTGTGTCTGACTGGAGCTGTGGTTTGACTTTTTAAGCATAAACCCATATGTGACATATAATAACTCTATAATGCACTACAAGTCCAGACTGCAAGGCATAGCATGAGGTGAAACGGTATATGGGAAACAGGGATGCATGGAAGATTATTATGGAGGAAGTAACCCACTGTACGTAAACTGGATGACTGCTCAGGGCAAAGCCTGAGGGTTTTATGGATTGTTATCTGTGGGGCTCAGTGTTAGAGAGCGTTTATTTATTAGAGCGACCCTAATTCCCCTCCTCCCAACACATCCCAGGTTCCTGCTACTCTGGTCTATGTCTCCTAGTCTTGTCCAGGGCTAGAACGTCCCTGCTGGAGGGCTTTGCAATGAGGASCCCAAAAGGGCAATGGATTTGCTGATGAAAGACTCAGTAATGACGCTTCTCCTGAGCTGCCTCCTTACAGGAGGACTCCATAGGACCTCTCCCGCTGCCCTTCATGAAGAAAGAGGAGAAATAGAGTTCAGTGGTGGAAGTTCAAGTCTCCTGTATGCTGGAAATGCATGATATAGTTTTTCCTTGCCTCATCCCCTTCCCTATGCACCATGGACCATTTTCTTCTACATTTCTCCTTTGCATGTTATTTAACTGCAAATTTTAAACCAGTGAAGTTGATCCGGCTCAATCTATCTTATTAATTAATTAAGCAGTTAATTTATGAAGTGCAGGTGATACCCATTTTGACTGAAACCTGGGAGAAGTGGCTGCACTGTAGAGACAAGAGAGGTGCCCCAGCAAGGCTGGGTACGTGCCAGATTGTCTGGCTCCTTGCGGGATGGGGAGCTGGGAGTCTCTTCTGCCTCTGACGAGAGGARCATCATGGCAGAGGCATGTACTGATTATTATTACTCAATAAGATATTCCTCTTGTACAGACAGGAAGGAAATAACCTTGGAGGCCAGAGATAGAAATTACATTATCCATTCGGCCTGGCAGCACATAGGCCAGGCTTTAGTCATGGGTAGCTCTAACTGTCTACACTGATGTGCTCCCATGGCTCCCTCAGAAGGATTAYTCTGCAGCCCAATGCATGACACTGTTGGGAAATATTTCCCGATATTCAGTCTAAAACCTTCCTTTCCTAATCTCATCCCATTACTCTTGGCTATGCCCCGTGTATAACCGTAAATAACTCCTCTTCCTCCTTGATGTTTACAGCATCCAAATATTTGCAGGCCGTTATCGCAGCCCCCTCGCCGTCTCCCAGCGCCGCTCTGCGCATGCAGCTCTTTTAATCTTCCCGCAGAGCTCAGCCCTCACCCTCCTGCCCAGACGCCTTATCGCAGCTCCCTGCTTTCTTCTCAGCCCTTTCCCGGTGTTTATTTCACATTTCCCTGCTGTGAGGTGAGCGTTCCCGGCACGCTCCCRCCAGCGCCGGGCAGGCGAGGGCCGCTCCGGGCGCCCTCTCTGGGCACTGGCCATTTTTCCACCTCCTTTTGCAATTTGTCATCCTTTGGCTCCTCAGCTCCTTTGGATGGAGCTGACCTTGGCGGTGATGGATGYGCCCTAGGGAAGGGCATTCGCTTGTGTGTAAAACTCAGGAGCTGTGGTTGGCCCTGCTTGTACCCGGGTACTTTCAGCCTGCTCTGCTTTTCTTCTTCCAGATCCTTTCTCTGCTCCCATTCTTCATCCTAGTGAAAAAAGAGCTGGGAGCCATTTACCCAGAGAGGATGGGAGCCTCCATCCTTGGAGATATTCAGAAGATGTCTGGACAGGGTCCTGGGCAACGTGCTTTAGACGGCCCTGCTTGAGCAGCAGGGTTGGAGGAGCTGATCTCCTCAGGTCCCTTCCAACATCATCTATTTGGTGATATTTTGAGATGTCCAGTGATGCTTTCCTTTCTCTGGGTGCAGCAGGACACCCAGAGCTCTGGGAGAGCCCCCGCCTTGCTCTGACTTTCCTCTTTTCTGACACTGCAATTCCAACACTGCTCAGGGATGCAGCTTGTGGCACCCRCCTCGTTGCCCGCCCCGGGCTGCTGATGCTCAGCGCAGTCCTCGCCGTCTTCTCCCCTCTCTGTGCCTCACGTAGCTATTCCCGKGTTAGGTTGCAGCTATCCCCTCCTGCGGTGCCTCCGGAGCGCAACGAGGATCCAATGCTCCCCGGCTGCGCGGGAGGAACGTGCCGGGGCAGGCGAGGAGCCCCGAGGCAAGGTCAGAGCTCGCGGGTGCCTACAAACGACTCGCTGGCTGCTCTCCAGCAAGCGCCTCCRGAGAGGAGACCGTCAAACTCCGCATGGAGACACCGGAGCGCTCGGCTTGGGCAGGGCCATCGGGGAGCTCRGGTTATCCACCCRGCTCCTGGTCCAGGTTTGCAGCGGMCGTTGCCAGCTCAGGCCAAGCATGGCTCTGATGAGGGCTGCTCTTCTTGTTTAGAGTAGGAATGTGGGAGATTCAGTCCTTTGGATAAACCAGGGCGATGGGAGCCTCTGGGATGTCGTGAGCACCCGCCACCATCACCGAGGAGGGCTTGTGTGGCCGGTGTCTCCAGGCAGTGTGCTGGGAAGGAGCCTTCCTCCCAGGAAGGACTCAGGGAGAGCCAAGCTTTGTGGAAGCAGCGCTGCAGTGGTAGGGCTGGAGGAGGAGGAAGACGGGGAAGCAGCAGGACGGGCATGAAGCAGCCCCTGTCCTGCGATGCACCCGGCACTTGGCAGCGCCCGCAGCTCTGCACAGACCGGCCAGTGTTGCTGGCAGCCCCCAGGGTGCTTTACCCAGCAAAAATGCTCCGAAGAGCACGAAACTGGCACCTCCTTAGACAGGCGAAGTTTGGGAGCTGTATTGACAATATGAGTCACGCTGCTGTGAAATCGTCCACCCGCACTATAGACACACACACGCGCTCAGACACATGCCTGGGCTGCAGGGCTATTTTCCTGCTTTCCTTTTCCTGATTTTAGCAGGAGAGCACACGAGTCAAACACATAACGCCGCTCGCTGCAATCACACGAGCAGCTCATAGATCTGCGAAATATAACTTGCTGCACTTCCAAGTTTGCTGCTATCCTGCATACTTTAATAAAATTCATTCTAAGACTGATTTGTTTGCTTATTGGGGGTTTGTAGTTTGCAAGAAGCTACATTAAGAGCCACTGATTCACCACAGATACATGTGTTAGTAAGACACACGTTTCTGCACGGTCGGAGAGGGGCTGGGGCACGATTCACCACCGAATGTGTTCACCGAAGGTGTCAGGATCCTGACAGGGATTCTGTCCTGCACAGTTCCCCCTCTCCTCGCTTTACGCRTCTGGACCTGGCTAAGTTGTATTTGGGACCTAATTTGCATTTTCTTCTTTTGCATGAAAGGATCTAATTTATTGTGGGCAGTTTTATTGACGTCAGGGAGTTTTGTGTAGAAAGCAGCTCACTGTTGCATAGGACTATTTTTTTCTGAAGATTTCCTCAGCTGCGTGTTTGTACAGTAGAATACATTCAGCTATTCTTCCTCTTATTCTTTCAATAAATACAATTTCACTGTAATCTGACAAGCTCATACTGTTCCAATGCAATAACTTGCCCATACATATTGTGTTATTATATTAAAAGGCTCCCTCATTATTTCAGTGTGCTGTATAGCTTCAGTATAWGTCAAGGCTTGTTTGATTTAAACATGTTTGTCTTATCAGAGGGGAAAAAACAACCAACCATTTAGAACTGTCACTGAGGACAATTAATAATGTTGAAGAAAAAGAAAAAGAAAAAAATATTGTACAGTAAGGAATGCCATGCTCTTGGAGCACTAATAAGGAAATAAGACACGGGAGCCTCTTTGGAAGTGGGTTTTGTGTCCCAGGCTGCTTGCACGCTGAAAGGGGAGAACTCTGGGCAAGGAAAGGGGTGGTGGCACCTCCCTGCCTTGCTCAGCGGTCAGAACTTGAATTTAGGGAGGTGCTGCCATTTCTTCAGGCGCTGCCATTCCCAAACTTCACCTCACTTGCCATGAGGGAATGCGAAGTGACCACTTCCCAAACTCATGGTCTGGAGATCCAAGCGGTGGGAACCGCCCTGGTGACCACCAAAGGGTGGAGGGACCCTCTGCCCCATCCAACACCCACGTTTCCCTCCAGCAGTTTTTCCCCCTTGGATAAAACTGAAGGAGCTTTTGACTAGGCTGCAGCTGGTCTTGAGCTGAGTCACATCCTCGAGGTCCATCCTCTAACCAGCTCCGGTGGACATCAAATGAAGGAGGTCTAGCCCTGACCATGCCCTAACTGTTCAAACTGCTTAAAATAAGTTACCTTTTTTTTTTTCCCCTCCATAATAATATCCTGTATTTGCCTTGTTTAGTGTATTCACATTCATTAGTGCCATTAGTATTTCATGAAAACTTAACTCTTTTTCCAGGAAAACTCAAAATTCCAGTGAAAATCACTATCAGGATTTGGAAAAAAACATGCCACTAGCTCTATGACTACATGGAAGACCTATGCTAGACATGTCATTAGTTTGTATTATTTAAAATTTGAGACAACTATGGCACTTTTAAAAATGGATTTCATACTTTTCAGACATTTCTATCTTAGTGCTAGTGGCACAATAATAAGAAAATACATTTTTTTCTAAATCTATCAGAATATTCTCCCATTTCCAGTTGCCTCATTTAAAATCTTAGCTGGGGTCCAAACCAGCCCTGGCCCAATGAACATCATCACCTCTAGCATCAGAGGATTCACATATGTTGGTGGTGTAACTTAAATAGTAAAACACAAGCAAGATGATTTTCACCGTTGCTAGAAAAACGTGGTCCATTATCTGCTTTTTTAGCCCCTGTTTCTCTCTTGCTGTCATTCGGAGCAAAAGCAGTGGGTCTCCTTCCTTGCAGACTTGAAGCTAGTCAGCGTAGCAGTCAGTATTTTGGAGCAGCTCTGAGAAATGGAAAGCCAAAATTTGCCTTTGCTTAAATCAGAAGGCTTATGATAATTATAAAGCTTGGCCAGCATGGCTTTTGGAGTCATTTGGAGGTGCAGTGCTTGTCTGAGCGCTACCAGCTTGGGATGTCCTCAGTGCTTTGGTGGTTTTTTACCTGCTGAATTCTTTCTCCTTTGCTCAAAGTTATACATCGAGGCAGGACAGTTTGAAAAGTTTTCAGGATGAAGGGTGGGCAGTTACCCAAGGAGAGGAAGAAGACCCCCCACTAAATACTGTATTTTTCACTTTGTGAAGGACAGCAACAAGCATAGGGACCCAGACTCTTCAATCGGCACGGAGAGGCAGAATTTCCACGTCCCCAGCTGCTGCAGAGGGTGGCTGCAGTCCTGGCTCGCTTTTCTTACCTCCTTTCTCACAGATGCTCTTTGGAAAGTTGAGGGGGATCTTCTACCAGTGAGAACTCTTTATGCAGAGGTCACGGCGTGTTCGATACTGAGCGTGTTCACGTAAGGATTTTGGACCTGCCATCGGTGGCTTTGCACCCTCGTGAACATCCCTGGATAGGCAAGTCCCTGCAGAGCGTGACGTGCATCCTTCCTTCCAAGCCTCTCCTTCTTCCCCTGCCTTATTCTGCAGAGATTCCTGGCAGGGAGATTCGGGGCTGTTTATACTACAGATGCGCTGTGCTCGTACTCTTGCTAAATGGAGCACAGCAATTCCCAGYGCTCCCAACCCGGGCTGCTTTGCCAATGCGCAGTTCATTTGGAAAGCTTTGGTCAGATCACACACATTCAGCACGCGCTCTTTTAAGTGGTTTCCAGCACTCTGCATAGAAAGAGGGGGGAAAGGATAATGATCCCRTGGAGGCTTTGGAAAGAACTGAGCGTAACCCTGGTGTCCAGGCTGACATTCAAGATCTCCRGCGCTTTCCCTGCTCTACTGCACTGCTCCAAGGCAATGGACCAAGATAAAGATTATCCAAGGCAGCTAAACATCTAATTTCCAAGGACGCTGCAATGCACAGGCCCATCCCATTGCCATTGTTCTCTGTTTGCATAGAGACCTACATAAAAGCCCACCTACTTTTCCTTCTGGTCTCCCACTTCATTCCATTAGAGGTATTTTTTCCTGAAATGCTTTGGGACTGCACAATTCCAGGCCTTGAAGTGTTTGGATTTTACTGGGCTCTTTGCACATGTCCCTGGCAGTGTCCAGCAATGCCTAATTAAGACCATTAGGAGCAGAGCTTCAGCACAACTGTATTTCATAAGATGGAAACTTGAGCTGCTGGCTTGTCCCCAGGAGCATCCCTGCCTCTGTTGCCATTGTTGCTGTTTGGTCCTCCAGTGGCTCTCGTGAATCCTCTCTTCCCAGTTCACATCCCCCTTCCCAGAGAAATAAGTCGTGATTGCCCCCGAGAGTCTCTCCTTTAGAGACYTGAACTTTATAGGAACCATGAGGAWCTGCCATGAGATCTGCCTCCTTCGTCCTTGCCTACGAACAAGCGTGGCTGGATGTGCTATGTCGAACTCCATAATCCCCCACAAATTGTTTAAATGTTGTCCATTGAGCTGCAGACCATTATCAGACATAACAATTTATGGGATTCCACGTCTGGCAAATGCAAATGTAATGTCTGCTGTGACATGTTTTGGTGTCAGATTCCCTATATTTCTGGACAATATTATATTGTTCCTGACTCATGTGAATAATAACTCCAATTAAAATGTGATCTTTGCCAAAATGTATAAATAAATCTATTTCAGGCAGCTCAAATATTCCACTATTAAGAGCTTTTTTTACTTATTTATTTTACAAAGTACTTTCCTCTACATCACCTGCAAGCAGTGCAGCACATTAAGGGCTCTTCTTCCACATTTGTGCTYAAGTGACAAATGGGAAATAAGAGTTTATTGTCCAAAAGTCCATGTCTATGATTGTCCTGCATAACATTGATCAAGATCGGTGCATCGTTTCAGATCCTCTGCCTTTCTAYGGGGCTCAGCTTTGTTATATCTGGAAAGATGTTGGGTAGATCCGTGAAGGACTGTGGGGTTAACATGGCCATCAGCCCTGCAGTCCCCAAGCAACCTCTGGGTGTGATGCTGCGTTTTGCAGAGATTTTTGCTCATCTGGAGCAAACTCAGAGATCTCAAAGCACCTCATTCTTTTTACTCTTAAAATGTTTGCAGCTATTGGGATGTGTTCAAAAATCATGTAGATCTTAGGGGATCTACAAAGGATGCTGCTAAGAGTGAGCTGGTTTTGCACGTGGATGCCGTGTTTTGCTCTGCCAATAAATAATGAAAGCAGCAGAATTGCAGTTGGAGTTCTTACAGAGTTTGGTTAATTTCCTTTTGGGGTGCTAATTTCAGAAGAATAACATATTCCCTTGGTCAGGAAGATAAAAGCCATGCAAGCAAYGGGTGTTCCTAGTTCCTCTGTCAGAAGTGTGAGGGCTGTCCCGTAATATTGAGGTGAATMAGAGCAGCTCTGGTTCAGTGCGAGAGAAGCTCAAGTGCATTAAAACCCGTGGTTTTCCAGCAGGGTATCAACGGTGGGGACAGCCGAGGTCTCCTGGTGCAGAGAGGACAGAGCCGCGGAGCGCTGCCGCATCCCGGCTCTGCCGGCACTTCCCACTTCCCATTGGTTTGGGAAGGGTATTTTTAAACATCACGAGTGGAAATTTCTGAAATCCCTGGAACTGGAAGCTTGATGTTCAGGCTGCTGCATGCTTTCCCTGGACACTGCCTCCTTTTTTTTTTTTTTTTCCTGCCTGGAAATTTTATACTCTTGGAATTAGGGGATTTTATGTATTTATCCAGGATTTCCACCATCTGGGGCCTGGCTGGAGCCGTGGCTCTGCCTGCCCGTCCCTGGCATGCTCTCCCTGAGCTCATGGGCTGCGTTGTCATCGGAGCCTGGGGAAAATCCAGCTCGTCTTCGCTCCCAAAGACTGGGAACTTGCAGCCAGCGCGGGCYGTGGGGCTGTGACCCAGAGCATTAGTGACATGGGAACAGCCATGCCTTTTCTTCCTGGACTCCTGGATTTAGCACAAGAGCCCAAAAGAGTCCATGATTTTCAGGAAAATCCTCCAAGATCCCCTCCTGCTCTTGCCTGGGGATAGCAGCTCGGTCCGGGGGAGCTAAGCCGGATCCATCCACGAGGGATGAGAGGAAGCCCTGTTGCAAGAGAACCGATGATAAATTTACACGGGCCTTGGCAGAAGTTCACAGCGCTGGATCCAACTGAAAATCGGCTCCRTGGGGGATGAGACACGGAGCTTCCTCGGCTCCTTGGCTCCGTCCCCAGGGCAGCATCACACACACGGAGAGAGGAGACGGGGAGAACCCCCTGCCCCTCGGCAGCTGCTCTGCCCCACGACTCCCCGGCCCTGCCCAGGCCTCGTGGCACGTGGCRGGAGCTGCCACGAGCACGGAGGGAAGGCAAAACCTCCTCTCCCGTGCAGGGGGCCGTCAGAACCATCTGTGTTCTGGAGCACTTAAAAGATATATTTTTTTCCCCCCGCTTGCCAGATTTCTTTCGTGAGTTTGGTCTGACGCATTTCTAGAAGCTTGCACGCTTGCAGAAGCACGAGAAAAATATTATTTAAATGGATATAGACGTTTTCTGTTTACCAAGCTCTGTTCTGTCTCCAGCGCTGACAACCATTTCAGTAAAGTCTTTATAATATTATGAAGAATAAAATGAAGGTTTTCATCCAACATAAATATGTCCAAAACAACTAGCAAAACTCCCTTACAAGTAGTTTTGAAGAAAGAAGCTCTTGCTCAATAAGCACTATTTCCTTYTTTTCTCTTTCTACCAGATCTGACTGGTTGCCTCTTTTGTGGGGGAGGGAATTGGATAAAAACGATAGTTTTGCTAATTCACAACCAAGAAGTAAGGCAGCAAGACAAAGCTGCAGCAATCAGTCAAGCTCCAACCTCCWGCTTTATAAATCCCATTGCTTAAATCTGTAATTTGTTTTTCTTGAGACAAAAATATTCTTTAAATCACTCTCCTGTATTTTAACATCAAATTAGCCCCTGTTTTCCAAGCTGAATATCACAGCTCACTGATATCTTGTTATCTCCAGCCTTGCTGCACATTTTAGGCACTCCTTGATTAGCTGGTGCCTAAAGCAGGTAGCTGAAAGCAGCAGCCTCTGTTTAGAGCCTCCCTTTCTCTTTACCTTTCCTCCAGGTCTGCTTCCAGCATATTTATTCTTCAGTTTGTATCTTGCGTTTTAAAAGCTGAATGAATTGGAATGACTGGGTTTTACTTTTCTTTTTTCATTTTTTTTTCCCCACCAACGTAGGGTTGAAAGTTATTCGAAAGGGCAGTGAAATTTGTGATTTAAGATGGTTTAGGTTTTGTGTTAACTAAAAGCAARGAAAAAAAAGGTAGCCTTTATGTACTTCCATCGTCCAGCAGAGCATTCTGTATAACAGCTTTAACCCATTCCCACGGTTCCACCAAGGGCCATTCATTAAAGTTTTGAGGGAGATGAACAAAATTCGGAGAGCAATGATGATATTCATTGCTAAACATAGGATGGGAAAACAAACATGCTACGCAAGGGAGACAATAGAAATCTATTGAATGAGCTAAATCTGAGCAGAGATTAACTTTGTTCAAGATATTTTCTAATAGGAGAGAAGCAGTGGGGTCATCCAGATCCCTTTGAAAATTTATTGCTGTGCTCAGGAATTCCTTGGACATACCAGGACTGGGAATCTGAGCAGCAGGCTGTTGTGGCGAGTAAAAAAATAAATGGTGTTATCTTGATAGCCAGATAACACAATCTGCTCACATAAAGTCATTTGGACAATATTGTTTGTGAAAACCACTTTGCTTTGGATCCATTCCTTCTTCTTTCCGTTTTCTGATAAAAAATCCCAAACACCAAGCAGTTAAAGGCTGCCATAAAACTGAGAAGAAACACTGACACTGGTGCTTTATCAAGCTCCATCTGGGAGGCAAGCCAGCTCTTCCTACTTCAAGTTTATTTCTCCTACTCTGCTTTACCTCAGATAATGTCTCATAAACAGTTAAGAGGGTCATTTATAAACGTCCCGGAATGGTTATTGCTCTCATCATAGTCTTTGGATCCTCTTGCTTTAAGCTAGCGAACATCAAGGTAAAAAGCAAGACRAATTCCCAAACCCGGCATCCTGATTGCTTGGGAACGCGTGCTGCTTGCAACCCCAGAAAGTTGCTGTTTTCCCCATCTTATCTTTTTAATTACAAGCTTCATCTTTCAGAGGAATGATGGGTGAGACTCGCTCCCTTTCCAAGTAGGGCCGGACTGCTGTTAAACTAAGGAAGGAGACTCCAAAAGGAAGGATTAGCCGTTTCAGCGGAGCGCTCCCCAGGGCACGCGCTGGGAGGGCTGTGGGTGGCAGGGGACAMTTGCCATCACCCTCGTGCCATGTCCCCCCGGGCGGCTCCGTGGGGATAACCCTCCGGTGCTGGGAAAGCTGCAGCGAGACAGGCTGCAGCGTGAAAAATCCGTGTTTGCCTAATTTCTTGTGACTGCGTTTGAAGAGGAGGGCTGCAGAGAAAGACATTTACAATAATCTTTCATGTTCTCCAAAGAAAAAGAATCCACCTGTGTAATCTTTTAAGTTAAGCTTCCCTCAGGTCTTGTTTAACATTATGAAAATGGCAGCTCATATAATTTTATTACCTGCGCTAAATATGATTCTTTCTCTGTCTTCCAGCTATTTCGCCTAATCCGTATCAATAAAACTACTAGGATATAATGATTTTATAGGCTGCTGCTTCTTCATCTTCTTTCTTTTATTACTCCAAATATATTTCTTTAAATAAACTAATTAATCTCACAATTAGAGACCAGGAGTGACTTTGTGCAATGTAGGCGGCTAGTGATTCAGGAGGGTAGAAGCAGAAATGACCAAATATTTACTTGCAGAGCTCTGGCTCTGAAACGGTTCATTGAAAAGCCATGAGAAAAAAGAGGAATCAAGTGAGTTAGGGGAACGAACTGGGATCTCCTGTTGTGTTTCAGAGCGGTGGGGGACAGGCTGTGCGGTGAGGTCCTGCTCAGAGCATCCCTGCTCTCCTCAACCACTCTGACCAGTCCCAAAATCCTGGAGTGAGGCAGTTATTACTATTTAAGACTAAAACACGGCAATAAGGACGGTCTCCGCTGTGCAAATTTAATTAGCAGTGAAAGTGGGAAGACCCAGAGCCTGTCCCATCTTTTCTGTCCATCGGATGCAGCTCCAAGCTGTCTGGGGCATTAGCATGCTGTTGCTGCAGAGGCCAATAGGCCAGGGTGGGATGACCTGCTGCTTTGCCTTGGGAGTGCTCAGGTCAGCTATCACACATGYTTTTCCCCTATTAGTTGGGTAATTTAGTGATTTTGAAGGCGAGACCTTGTATGACTGATTTTGGGGCACATAAGGGGCAATTTCTGATTTTGTTGAAATCTGGGTACTGGGTACTAAAGCCAGTAAGGGTGGAGGTAACGTGGTCTGAGCTTTAGCCAGGCAAAATCCCTTCTCCTGCAACACAATATATGTCACTGAAGTCAGGACGTATTAGTTATCCTTGCATASATGGAAAATAAATGACCGTAAAGTTTGTTAAGTCACACTGTCTTTATTGATTGTCCATGTCTGCAGAGATGCCAATACCAGACCCCAGTGATTTAAAAGGAAAATTAAACGCTCCACCTAATTATAGTCCTGCACACGTATAGTTGSCTTTGAGTATTTGCAGCTGTCAGGTTCAAATATTTCTAATAACTGGCTGTGACATTTGTTCAACAGATGAGGTAAGAATAAAAGATAAAGGGACGACAGCCTGGTTCAAGGAATGGAAAGATCGGATACATAGCTGGATGCCATGGAAGACTGTAACATAAGTTTGAAGGTGGACTTGAATGCACCGGATTTTACAGCTAAAATAAAATAGCAGGTGGCATGGTAGCAATGCTAGAAACAATAAGGGAAAAAAAMCAACCTTGTGGAGRAAACGGCTGAGACAGGAGTTGCTCCAAGGCCTGATCTGAGGTGGCTGARCGTGAAGGTTTCTCTCGGGAAGGGCTGCAGACTCCTGAGGGAGGGAGGACGGCGGTTTGCAGGTGCACGTCCCGCTCCAAAACGTTCAAACACCCAAACTTGCACGCAGTGCGAAGCCGGCGGCCCCGCTTGCCTTTGCGCGGGGCACAGCCAGTGGACGCTGGTGATGTTCAAGCTTTAGCCTCAGGACAAGGCTGTGCTTAGGCCCACTTAATTCTGCACCAGGCTTGGGTTTCCTTCCTTTCTCTGCGTGACAGCTCATCCTGTCCAAGCTCTGTTGTATTTGTCAGGCCAAGAACACCCTGCTCATGTCTCCAATCTCTTCTTTTCTCTCTCTCTCTCTCCTTTTTTTTCCCCTCCCTGTAAATATATTTTTTACACATTTCTGTCCTCAAATCGCTGCGATACGCTACGTGCAAGCCGCAAGGCAATGAGAGAAATACAGTTTTGTAAAGGCTCCCGCCGAGAATTCCCATCACGACATCGCTGACAGGAGACGCCTTAAAAAGCAAGCAGTGTAAGGAAAAACACATGTTTGGGTTTTCTAAGGGGGGCGGAGTGGAGGGAGGAAAGATTAGGAGGCTATTCTCAATGTGCGCGCCTCGGATCTGTGATCTTTGCTGCCGAATCCAACTGTGCAGATCTATCAAGTTCAGCCACGCTTGAGTATGCCACACAGGTGGATGGTTTAATCTTGACAGTTGAGCTTCCAACTGAAAGGAGACAGAAAGAATGAGATGAAAAAAAACCCAGCATGCCAAAACCTGCCCCGCTCCCAGTCGGGCTTTGGAGCTGTGCTGCCGGATAACCCTACAACTTAAATAAAGGCACGGCCATGGGCGGCTCTTGCAGTCCCAGATGCTGCATTGGTTTTCCTAAAGYGGTTGTAAAACTGAGGTTCTGCTCACCTTGGAAAGGGAGGGAGATGAGGGTGGGTGGGGGAAGMTTTTCCAAGGAGGAAGAAGCAATAACATGGACGTGCCTTGGATAAATCAAGGTTCAACGCAGGGGAGATCCTCAAGTGGAGCATGTGGTTCAAAGCGGGGTGATACGATACCCAAGCTCCATGTGGAAAGGGCTGGATCTTCCAGGCTTCCCAGGGCACRTGCTCGTGGTGTTCCCAGTTTTCCTGAGCGGCACCAAACACCCAGTTCCCAGCAGAGGTATTTGGAAGCRGCTTCACTTGCCTGCAAGCTTTGTGCCCTGCTGCCTCCAAAAYGAAGTGGCTCTGGGTGCATGCTGCACTTCTGCTGCAGACCTCCAGCCACATGCAGGGTTAGCACAGCTTGGGTTGATGTTAAAAGAGGGAAAATGTTAATGAAATGATTAAGCCCATACTATGACACAATCTGAAACAGGTGGATGCAGAGCCATCGAAGGCCTTGTGCTTCCCTCAAACCATATGTGAGACTCCACTGCCATCCTAGGAGTGGTGATCAAGGGCAGGAGATGGCTGTTAGGGAGCGTGATTTAAAACTGGTGCTGGAAAGGGTGATTTAYACTTGGGAGCCTCCTCAGATGTGTGCCTGGTAGAGAAGTCTGCAGCTACACCTGTTTGCAAACCTCCTGTTCCTGGAGCTGCTAACGAAGTGCTTGACCCTCGTGGGCATGGCAAGAAACCCTAGCGATTACCGAGCTTTGGAAAGAGATGGATTTTGCTGATGGATTTATCAGGACCCCTCTCCATGTGTTTCCAGTGATAGGCATGGTGTGCAGGGTTTCATTTGCACGTGTGACACAGCACTTGGATTTTGGTTGCACAGCACTCAGGATCACCTAAGACCTAATCATCTCAGGTYTTCTCCAAGGCAGACCTCCCCTCTGCCTGATTTTTGGTCAGCACCCATGTTATTAAACCCTCTCTTGACATCTGTGGAGAGTTTTAGGCCTGATGGGGCTTTGGACTGCTTCACTCTTTCTGCCTGGACATTTTCTTCATTCAGTTGTTCTTGGCATCATGAGCCCCATGCTGCTCTGCAGCTGCTCGGGTGCTCAGCATCTATTGCCTTGACGCTCCTTCATGAGCCCTAGGCATTTGTTTTGCCTCTTATGGTAAACATGGAGAAATCTATTCTTCATCTAGGGATGTGTGCAATGGTTCATGTCCAGCTCGTAGCACTAAATGCCTCGGGCTCCTTCTGCAGCTGCAGAGAGTTAGGGGTCCTGGGAGAGCTAATTTGCCTCGTGCTCCAAGCTGCTCTGCCTGTGCAGGCCTCCACACACTGTCTACAGAGGGGCCTTTGGGAAATGACCATCCGTGGGCATTCTTCATGCYCAAAGTTAGTTTTTCTCTGAGAAACCACCCAGTGACGGCAACAGGTTCAAAAGGACAGAAACCAGGCTCAGTCCTGCAGGACATAGGTTACCTTCCTGAGGTCTCCACGAGCTTCCTCCCTGAAAATCTCGCCATGTCTACAGCTAGCTCCTGCAGGAGAGTCAACAGCAGAGACCCGCTTTGAAGTGCTGCCGTAAAGCTTCGCTCAGTATCTACAGAGGTGCYGAGATCCTCGGATTACAGGTGGCCAAAACGATCCCTTTGGGGCCAGGACGTGGTGTGGCGCCAGTACCCCTTTGCATTGCCATAGGTGCCTGCTGCTTTTCATGCATAAGGAGTCTGGGTTGGGAGCAACGGGGTGGGGAAAACGCTTGGGGAGATTTCAGGATCAAAAGGATTGCTTAAGTAGTAGTGATTATAATTTTGTTTGTGAATCATCATTTTATTTTCTTAAATACAAATGTGGCAAAAGAAGAACAAGCCTTGAGTGAGTGTGAATAACCTTTGCACATTCAAGAAACACTACGGTCCTGCAGGATGTTGATGGTCTAACTGTGCTCTCACCAAAGCCACTAACAACCTGTGAGGACCCCCAACTCAGCCCGCTCCGTTCCCCTTCCTAAAATCAGAAGGTAGAGGAGCAGCAAGACCCGTGCTTGGCGATAGCCTGAGGAGCGATGTTTGGGCTGTGAATCATGGTAGATTTCACACCGATAGACAACTGCTACATATTTTGATACAATCTGCAGATCTGGCACGGCTCACAGACGGGAGAGGCAACCTTGGTGCACACATGGCAAGGAGGCTTCCTGCTCAGGTGCGTCCGTAGCGGCTGATCTCCCTCCGCGGCACGGCAGCMCTTCGCGTCGCAGGGGTTTGGTGGAACATTTCTCTTTGGTTTTGCTCTCCTGGATTTCATCAACACACAAACAGGTTGTGCTTTGCATGTCCTCATGATGGCAAAAAGCAAAATCCTTCCTGGTTATCATCTGTCAAAACGAGCCGCCCTGGACTGTGCAACCWACTGGGTCCACATCTGCCCATACCTCCAACCTTGGTGTTCCCACGTGCTTATGGGCTGCTGAACCACACAGAGAGGAGACTCAAGGACTAGTGGCACATGGCCCTCAACCTCTCCTATGGCTTCAGAGAGAGACACTTTGGGACCAGCGGAAACATTTATTTTCTGCTTGAAGCCTTTGTGCTACACGGCCTCCCCGCTCGCCCTTCCTCTTGTCTCCCAAACCTTGGGAATAAGACGACTCCTTTTTCTCTTTGCATAAGCAGCACATAAATTCAAAGGGTTGTGCTGAATATTTGTTGAGATGCATATTTATGTGTAAAAGCCCTCTCTACCCCTCAGAAACCATTTAGTTAAAAGAGGATAAAGATGATTTACTTATGCCTTAGGGCTGCTGCTATTTAAACACTGCACATTTATGTCTATTTACTCTGGTATTTACTAAAAAAGCATAGTTAAATTAGCAGTCGCTGCCTCTCCTACACCATTTCTGAGGGCTCTTACAGCACTTGTTTAAGGGAAGAAGCTCAGGGATGTACAAACCACGTTACTCTGGCCATAGGACAGTGAAAGCAAACACAGGTTCCCAGTGCTCACAGCTTGTGGATTCCTCAGTTTGGCAAAGTGCTTATTTTGGGGTAACACCCAGCTCTGCAGCTTTTGTTGGCACCATGAGAAGCGTGTGACCCTCGACGGGGTCGCTCCATCACCCACGTGGGCGTGTGACAACCCCARTGGACCTCGTGACATCCGGCAAGCTCCAAAAGAAGCCCGTAAGGGGCAAAGTCCCAGGGGCTCTTCCCCTCTGAGCTGGACAATGTTTTTCCTACTCGGAGGTATTAGCAGTAACGATATTGGTGCCCTTGATAAATGGCTGGCTGGGCTTAATGACCTGGGGCACATGAGCTCCTCTCAGCTGGCCAGCAATCCCCAGGAAATGCACCCTGGCTTGATTACTGTTGCCTAAGGAGTTGCACATGTACTCTAGGAACCTTCTTTTCATTAACTCAACCTGTGTGCAAAAGGCTGTTGCAGAAACATATTTTTTCAATCAGATAATGCATTTTCAATTAAATGACTTGGTTGCTGCACATTTTCTCTTCCTTTCCCMCTGTACAGGAGCTATCTGGTTTAATGTTGCAACGGGATCTTAATAAAATTAGCCATGTTCTTCTGAAGTTATGGTCACGGTAATAAAGATGTGTTACTGTTTTCTACTGGGTGTATTTGTGCCATATGGACCTGCAGCATGATGCAGCAAAGAGYGTTCCTTAAAATTCAAGTCGAGATGCAATGGATGAGACTTTGTAGAGAGGCTRTGAGAAAGAAAAGGCACCAAAGACGCTCCCTGGAAGTGGGAAGATGGATATTTCCATATCTGCCTGTCTGGAGTTCCTCCATGGATGAYTCTGGCAGAGTTTTGAGAAATGAGCACACACATTTGTTACACRCATTAGAAATTATATGTGGCCTATGCTTATAAAGAAACATTTTCAAGGAAATTATTGATTAGAAAACTGACAAGAAAAGCTGCTGGAGCAGGACGCTGGATTTTGAGACTGCRACTGCTCTGCAAGGAATACGACCTCAAGATAACATGACTCTGGAGAGTGGCAGCAGAGATGAGCTAAGTACGAATCAAAAGTCTTTGTCAAATAATAACATAAGAAATGCAGATGGATTTCCATTCCAGAAACCTTCTTTTCCCTCTCAATAATMATTTCCTAGAGCTGTTAAACCTTGGCTCCAAGTTGTTCCCACTTTCCCTCATCAGGACTGTAGGAAATTGAATGTGGTCCCGGCCCCAAAATGAGCACAAGAATAGAAATGCTTCTTCACAGAGAGACAATGAAACATCAGCGCATAGATCCGGACACCGAGGATGAACCTCCTGGGGAGCTCTGCTCAGGAGGAAGAGGTGACTGTGCTCCACCCTTGCAGGCTCCATTGCCTGTGTCACCTGTGCCCATCATGAGGGCAGGAATGACATCTATAGGTCCTTGCAGGTCAGGTGGCATTCAGCTGGCAACGAATTACTCCCTCGGGATTGGTACGTGAGCATCTTCAGTAGGATTGCTGTTGGATTTCACCTTTGCTGGCCGTGTCCTGAGMTCTGCTGCTGTCAGACTTGGCATTGCCACGTGGGGATGACTCACCAAGACCAAAGACATCCAGGAGCGGCAGTTCCAGGTTGGGTTTAAAAAAAACTACTCTATTTTTTCCCTTGAGCGGGRACCGGCCTTCCAGACCACAGAGTGTTTTATGTTGAAATCCCTGTTTTCTTGCTGCTGTGGTCTGAGGATGGAAAACGAGTCATTGTAGGAGCCTCTTCCAGGACAAGTGGACATGGAGGCTGAGAGCACTGCATGACTGGGGCTCTGACGTGACGTCTGTGCCCACATGTGGTGTAAGGGAAAGAGCACGGGCAATTTATTCTAGCTTGTTTTTAGTATCACCTAACAGTTACAGAAGATCTCTTGTTCCAAATGCTTTTATTTTTTTTTCTTTTGCTTTGTGAATGTGACTGCAACAGTCTTCTATAGGAAGGGGTACAAAAGAAACAAGGTTCGAAGCAATTTCCTGTGTGTAACAAGTTAAATGGCTCTGTGATGAAACGTGAAGCAAATATCTTTGAAGCATAGTTATTCTTTGTTCTTGGTTTTCGTGGTGAGTTTCTTAGAGCTCGCATGGCATGGAGGAGGAGATCTTTTTTCAGGAAGAAAAAAAGAAAAAAGAAACTTTCTTTTAAAAAAAGAAAACCTTGGCATGTTTTATGGAAATTGGTCTGAATTGGAATTTTAACTGCTAGTAAATCGATGCCATTCCCATGTTCCATATTCCATGCAAGTGTTTTCCCTTTCCCTAACAATGATGCCCATCATTTTTTGAAGGGCAGTTTGGGGCACAGTAGATCAGCCACCAACCCTCTTAAGCAGCCACATTGGAGCGCRGACTCCTGCAAGCCCTGCTTGCCAGCCCAGCCATTGGCAAGCTCATGGTCACCCTCCCACAAGACCAYGCTGAGCGATGCCCTTGTGTGTCCRCTGCAGGTCATTTCTAGGCACAACTGAGGCATCTCAACCTTTATGGCCAGAGGTGGATGTAAAGAAAGTCAACAGCAAAGTTGATTCCTGGTGCGATTTCTCAGCAAGCAAATGTAGACTTTCCTAGGAAATTCTCCTGTTACTTGGACCTGCTGAAATCAAACGCTCCCTGTACATATCCTTGCTCTGCTGTGTGGCACCACCTCTTGCAGCGTGGCTTGGCAAGCTGTGGAGTTTCCGTGAGCTTCCCGTTCCGAGAGGTCGTCATTCATCCTTTGCAGCAGCTTCTGCCATAAACCATCCATTGCCACATGCCAGGGACAGGCCCTCACTTGCTCGTTTTTATGGCTCAGAAGCAAAAGAAGACGTATCCAGCCAGGCTTTCAAGGCAGGAACAGCTCCATGTGGTTTGGTGTCACAATCTCAAGCGTGTTTTTGATGTGCGTGACATGCTGGGAGCGCCCACCCCACCCATGCTGTGCAGAGACAGAGCTCGGCATGGCACAACACCCATCAGGCTGGGCACAGAGGGCACAGATGGGTCTCTCTAGCTGATTGCATTGTCCCTGCTATCACTGGGACTTCAGTGACTCAACACAAGCCAAGGCTCTTGCCRGGTGGTGGAAATATCATGCAGTCAATTTGACATCTAAAWGTTASCTGGTGGGTTGCATGCTGAGCTTASCTGAATGTCTCTTGCAGTTATTTGTTGCTTCTTAATTATTACTTTTCCAAGTGCCAAAGTGTCATGGGATAGCAGTAGACAYGAGAAATTAGGAACCTAAATGTCATTGAAGATGTCGTCATTTGCCCAGTCTCACAAAACCAGAAGGATTAGTCAGTGACATCTTGAAAGCTGYGTGGGAAAAGGTGAGCTGCAGGATCCATCTACCAACACTTCCCTGAGTACCTTTCCTTTTGGGAAGTATACAAGGAAGGGACGCTTGTGGGCTCTTTGAGCAAATATTTGCAGTGCTTGAGTGTGAAATGTGCATCCCTTCGCACTTGCACCATAAGCCCCGACCTAGCTGAGCGAAAGAGGTGACGGGAGATGGCTTATCTAGATGRTCTAGTACTTTGAACCAGTGTTAAAGGCTGGCCTCATCTCCCTGGGGAAGGGAAAGGATTCATGGGTTCCACTGTCAGCGAACACTAAGGGCTGCCTGCTCATCAGGCTAGTCCACAAGGAGGAACAGACCGTGGATTAGTTGGGCTCTCTGCAGAGCACATGGCCAGGGAAACTGCTGGATCCCCAGCTAGACTGCACTGCCAAATCTGCAGGGCACCCCCCATCTCTATCTCTATTTTTCTTTTAATCACTTCCAAAAGTTATTCTTTTAATCRCTTGAGATTTTTCATCTTGCACTTTGGTGCTGAATTTCTCACAGGGTGCAGCCCTTGGGCTGCAAGAGGCTGAGGGTGTTGCAGACCGCGGAGCTGGGGATGTCTGCAGGAGGGGATGGGTTCCCCGTCTCTCTGCTGGAGGAGACCCAGAGGGACCGCATTCATGGTTAGCACTTGCATTATCTGCCCCATATGCGGCCATCTGGTTCTGCTGAAGTTTCTGATCTCTCAGCCGGGTTTGATTTATGTGGCAAGAGCAGCAGCATTCCTGTCGCAGAAGTCAAGCACGATGGTTAACGCTGCCAATGCTTAAGGGTAAAGACGGATCCCACCAAGGCAGAGTTTTACATTGCTCCTTATTGGACACATCTGGACGAGGAGAGACACTCTCCTCTCCATTGGCCCGTGCTGCCTGGGCTGGGGCCAGGGAACGTGAAACCCCTTTGCGTTTTGCAATGCCTGGAGCCTTGGTTTGTGGGTGCACTGCTTTCCTGGTGATCGAAAACTGGGAAAAAGACACCAGAGAGACGCGCAGGTTTTCTGCACGGTGCAAAAACAAAGCAAGGATTTTCAACGTGGCAAGAGGAGGTTTCCATCCCCCATGGCGTAGGGTGGTAGGGCTGAGTTGGGTCTGTATGGGGTGAATCTTCTTTCAAATGTTTGGGAGGGCTTTAGTCAGGGTTGTGCATTGACGTGGCTGGTGGGCGTATCTGTGGGCTATACCAATGCCCTGTGTTGTTCATCTTGCATCTGGGGTATTTCTCACAGACTTCAATAATCTCTCTCCTTTTCCTTTTCCTCACTGCGGTTGCAAAATGCCATTTTCAAGTTTTGCAGCTCTGGAACTTCTATTTGTTTTTTTTTTTTCCTCAAAAGTTCCCTCTGGCTTGTGTTAGTGCATAATTAATATTTTGTTAATATGTCACGTAACTTGGTGTATCATGAGGCATTATCATAGCTTTTCATGCYGTTTTCTTTATGACATAACATTTTGCCAAAGTTCACGCGTGATCATCAATTATGAATCAGAGACCCTATTGTTCAAGAGATCATTTTATCCTAACAGGCTCCCCAAAGAAAACCTAAAATATGGAATTAATCTGATCCTGAGATCTCTATCTATTTGTTTTCACTGGCTGGTGACGTGCAGATGATTCAGAGTGCGAGGTACWGATTTGCATTAAAAGGACACACATTGCACTGGAACACAGTATTTCAGGGCAAAAACGGAGAGAGAATATCTACTGAAATGTGATAGAAAAGTCAGGAAGGCAAAATATACTGACCCAAACTGGAATTCGTGCAACAGTCCATAGCAAGCAGGGCTGGTAAGCCCTGCAAAAAGTGATTTGTTAAGGTTGGGGTGAGTTGCTATGATGTAGATATTGGAAGGAATTTTTATGGGATCTGGCCCTGGAATCAAGAGGATTAAATAGCAAAGGAAAATCTAATGTGCTATTTGCAACTGATAGCACACAGAAATGATGGTTATAGTAGCCACTGGAATTTGCTTGTAGATGGCCATTTCCAAAGGCCCGTGTATGACGGGCGGCGGGAGGCGAGTCCCCAGTGACGTGTTGGCAGCAAAGGCCACCATGGATGTGGTGTCCTCGCTGGCGTGTTGGAAAGGTGCTGTCTTTTAAGGGAAGAGATGTCTGGGGTTCCTTGTGTGTCTGGATTTTTTTTCTTTTTTTTTTTGGTACTTTTTTGGTACTGGAATTATCCCGAAATGTAGTTGTTGCTTTGCAGGAAAGAAGAAAGGCTCTAACATGGTCTGGTGGTTCAGCACAGATTTTGCAATCAGTTCAGGGTCCGGTTCTGGAGCTTTGCAGTTCGTGGGGTTTCCTGGGCTCAGTGTCCGACCTGACTGTGCTCCCATTCTCTCCTGCRTCCTGGGGATATTTCTTGGAGCATGGTGGTTTTAAGCTGATTTACAGATATTTGAAGGAATGTCTTGAAGCCTGAAACGGATGGTGGTGTGGGATCTTTCTATTGAGCAGAACATTAAGCAAATGCGCTAAATATAAGAAATGGAAACAAAGTTTTAAGTGCAAAAAAAAGACCTGGTGTTTCCCGTTAGGCACCTGGTAGGTTATTTGCCTTCCTCTTTTCTGTGTCAGTTCTGCCTGTCACCTACAAAGYGCTCTCAGGCTGGTGGACCTGCCTGCCCTGGACAGCTCTCCGGTACTTCATGTGGATACAGCTGAGTCAGCAGCACTGAAATTGGGGTCCTGAATATGGGGGAAGTCTGGGGGGAACGGTGGAAATCTGCCTGTAAGGATGAGATGACTGGAAGAGGGGAACCTCTAGCTAGATGTATTGGGCATCCTTACAAGCAGTATCTGCAGTGTATCACACAGGGTAATAATAAGGACTCTGAAGCCAAAATGCAGGGGTGGGCGCATGCAGTTGGCTGCAGCTGAGCCTCTGGGAACGGTAAAGATCTCCTGAGATTTTCAGACTTCTCTAAGGGTCTTAATTAAATGACCCAGCAGGTGACAGACRACTTTCCAAAGTGCATTGGCAATGCGTTTTCCAAAATGCCATGCGTTGGCCACTGCAGGTGATAGGATAGCTGAATGAAGGGTGCCTCGAATTGCTCCCGTTTCAAGCAGCAAACACCACGTGTCTTCATGCCCCGCTGTGACAGCAAGGACAGCGCCTGCAGAGCCCCGGGGTCCCCTTGGCAGAGGCTCACCCTGCAACCTGCCAAAAAAGCAACTTGGTCCCACAGCCCRGTGCACTCCTGGGATCTTCCCTGGGGATGCATTTCCCATTGGCTCTGGTGCTACGTTGCCTTCAGCCTCGGACTTCGCTGCAAAGGGTGATGAGGAGGAGGGCACAGGCGGGGGGCCTGCAAATTAGCATCAAAGGGCTGGTGCGAGGTTTATAGGGACATTTACTAGTGTTGTTTGCATTATTTACACCAGCCTTGATTCTAGGAGTTCTCATTAAAAACGTAATAAATGTAAAAATATTTTACGGGCCAATAAAATTCCAAAGCAAAAATAACTTTATATAGTGTGATTTTTTTTTTTTTTTGTCTTTAAAAAAAAAAATTACTGCGTGGTATCATATCGAACCTGCTGATTGCTGATGGGATGAGAGAAGCCTCTCTGTCCTGGCACAGCTCAARTGCCAGGCTGGGGCTCAGGCTGCTTTCCAGCTGACTAACTTGTCAGGTAATGGGTAACTCTTGCGGTCACTGGCTTTGATGAGAGCAAATTAGGCTAAATGTAACATTTCTGTCTAGGGGAAGGCCTGATTTTTTTTTTTTTTTTAATATGCTGGTGTTAAAAACATGAAATGTATCCATAAAGTCACTGGAAAATACAAGACTGACAAAAGGCAAATACATCAGTGTTTTCAAGTTCCTCCATAAATGTGTTTGCATAAACACACTGTGTGTAGTCAGAACTCGCCTATAGTTTTCTGGGAGTATGTTAAACAAGGAGGGTGATTTTTGCCAAATCCTCTGTTATGGTTTTGGGATGTGCAGTTTTCTGCAGAAGGACAGAACTAAAAGGAGGAAACACTTTGGAAYGAACTCAGGCTGGAGCTAGTCCAAAAATCCTGTGGAATGGGTGGAGATGAAAAAAAAAATGCATTTAACCATTAAATCATCCAGCAACTTGGCATGTGTGGCATTTATCTTCTTGTCCCAAAGACAGTAATATTCCAAAGTCATAATGACATCTAAACAACTTTGATCACAGAGCAGACAACTTGGTCCAAAAATGCTAAATTTGGCTGTCTTGCATGGGGTTATCCTAATAAATACTAAGTTAGCTTTGCAAACAGACTGATTTCCAAGTGTGGAATGACTTTAGATCTGCTTGACCTAAGAGAAGCTGGAGGTGTTAGTGGCAGCAGCCAACAGGACCTCCACTTGCTTGAAAGCTAATTTMAGATTCCTGTATTTTAGCTCTGGCATGTGGGAATGCTGTAAATATTTTGTTCAGACTGAGTCTAAACTCTGCTTGCTTTCTTATTTTCTTTTTCTTTTTTTCTTTTTTTTTCTTTTGTGGACAAAGACTTTTGCAAGTGCAGAAGTTGAATCTGGATTTTTTASTACTTTGGAAAGATAAATTGATATGCCAACCTGCTTGGGAAGAGGAAACTGGGACGAAAACTGCTTTCTACTAAAAATATCTGCCTTTTCCCCTGCCTTTAGCCARTTGTCCAGGTTGGAAAGCACTAGTAACAAGCAGTGCATCCTCCCAAAGACCATCCACGGCACCACCAGCCCAATGCCAGCATTAAAACCCAGTTAAACCCGAGCAAAAACCAACGAAAAGGCTGGAGCATTTGCAGCCCGTTGAGCAGGTCTGAGGTGAAAACTCAGGAAGATGGTGTAATTGCACTCAGGATAAATTTGGCCTTTTGGGCTGAATCATCCACCTCTGCTTTTCGTGCGTGTGTCTGCGATCAGTATGGGCAGCTTCTCTGCAAAGCTCCTCRAAGGGAGGTGGGAGCCAGCCAAACATTGTGCAACATTTTCTTAACAGGAAATAAATTTAGACCCTTGTGTTTTATTTTTTATTTTATTTTTTTCTAAAAAGTTGGAAGGAAATGTGGGGCTCCCAATGGGATGATGGCTGCGAATGAGCATGGCTGGGTTTACTGCATTTGCTCTTGTGCCCCAAGGCCAYAATCGGGGCTGGAATCCCCTTGAGCGCTGTCCAAGCATGGGTGAAGAAAGAGCCCTGYGCTTGGGGCCGTGTTGATTAATCCATGTTCGTTTGGACAGTTACCAGTTTGTTATTAGAAAACTGTCGTACCCTTCAGAAGGGAAGCCTTTTAAGTTCAGAGCTCATGAGTGCATCTGCTGACCTATAAGWCATCCATTGTATATAGGTAATATGGAAATGTGTTTCACGCTCTTGCAGGGATATTGTTACAGCCTCAGGTTTTGGACAAACTTGGGGAGTTATGTTCACATTCCATGGAATTTTATGCGACCAGGGCGCCAAAATCCGTTCAGCCCCTTGGGAATCTGCGTCCTAAAGCCACATACCCCAAAGCCCGTGTGAGACAGCAGCAGAGCTGGGGCTAATAGTACCCCATCTCCCATGCTGGCTCTCTTGAAATAGTATCTCCTGTTTCTGCAGAGACCTGGATATGCTGTGAATACGCCTCAACAAGCTGTTTTATTGCAAAGTTCATTTGATTTCACTCCTAAGATGCAAGTAATCTCTACACCCCTTCTTTGGTTGCTGGCTAAAACACCATTTTGTTTTGCCCACAGAGATGATGCCTTTCTCATTGCAACGCTGTTATCTGTTTTGCTATCTCATAATTTACAGGAAATTCAAAACTGCATGCAATCACAACTCATAATTTGCAATGCTAATCCTTGGCCTGTCACTCCAGCTGTAACACATACAGCCTGCTCTATTAAACTTTAATGTGTGCCCTAATAGCCATGTGAGGTTCGAAATCCAGGGATTAGCTTTGATTCCAGTTTAACTACTGATAGGCGCCTGTAGTATTATAAAGGACTCTTTCTCCTCAGGAGCGTTGCACATCTTTGCTTTGGTTTGTTTATAAGCTACTGAAAGTTGGTCAAACACAGGCTTTCTCCAGAAAGGACTGCTATAAACCAGGTTTAATCTAGCCAAAGAACAGCACACCCCAAGCAGTAGCAACTACATTTCTCTGTTTGTATCACGGGCTGGTAGTTTTAAATATGGTGCTGGGGAAAGATGTGAATTTTCTTTAGCAGCGGGCCCAAGCTGTGGAGTTCAAGACCATCTGGATCCTGAGTGTCCATGAGAGGGTGAAAAATGGGGTATGAAGCAACTAGGTTGTGTAAGATGGGTGTCTGTCCCTCTTCAAACCAAGGGTAACATTTCCAGTGACGCCAGTGGGTTCAAGGCTACACACAATATTTCAGTGTGCATGGGGACAATGGTATCTGCATGGTTCAAATAAACCCTGGCAAAGCAGCTAATAATTGTTCTTGGTTTTGTATCTCATTCACATGTACATGGGCCCCATGTTGCCTTGAGAGCAAGATAGGTTTGTGAGCAGAGGTCTGGTGGTGCTTTCCTGTGTCAAAAACGGGTAGATTTAGTCGGAATACAGCATTCTGCACAGTTAGCATTTTTAAATTACATGCTGGAACCAGGATGTGTCTCTAGTTGTTAGCTTTGGTGTGTGTTGCAATATTTATTAGGATTGCAGATTGGAAAATGCCGTAGCAAAAAAAGTCTTATTTCTTTGCAGCGGAAGATCCAGTGACTGCCTTGAGAAACGAGGCTGCAGCCTGTTCTTCAGCACGAAGGTCTTGCCACCATTGGGCCTGCTGCCGGAATGGATTATGGCAATGCAGCCGTGCATGCAGCTTTTTTTCTTTTTTTTTTCTTTTTTTTTTTAAAGAAATGTATCATCTTTTCAATGACTTGCACTGAAAAGACCTCAGGACCAGAATGACAACTCTTCCAATACCTGAAAGTCCCAGAAACTAAACAACTTGACAGGCCTCGGTGCTTATCTCCATTCAACCAATCCCAGAGTCCACTTGTGTTCTGTCATGTGTTTTGTATAGAAAACACAAACCACCTTTTTTAGTGCAGCTTTGGGTCAATTAATCTTTTTTTTTCCCTCTCATTTTCTAGTTTTGTCTAGATTTGGAACAGAATCCTTTGTCACACTTGATATTTCTTTGCCAAATACAATTCTCCATGGCCGTCCAGTCCCCATTCTCTCAACACTGCAGCAATCCCAAGTTATTTACAGGTCTTCACCATGGTGCATGATCTGTCTCTTGGGATATTAATGCTCGTCCCTGAGGGAGCACCTTGCTCACTCTACTCCGAGGCTGATTTGAGGTCCATGTTGAGATCAGATGGGATTTTTGGGATGACTCACTAATTTCTTCCAAGCCTTGGCAGATTCTGAGGACAGCCTTTGGCTTTTGAAAATGCTCATCCCTCAGTCTGAAAGAATCCAGGCTTCCTGAATGTTTTCTGGAGATTCAGTGTTGCGTTTTCTTGAGATCATGTTGAATGAATACTTGACTTTCTGGTACAGCTAGGTGACAACTTTCAGTGACAGCTGTGTGTGTGGTTTATAGTTATTTTTGTGCACATTCTCAGTGGCCACAATGGTTACACCCCTAAGCTGAAAAAGAAAAACTCCTTCCCGTCTGCTGGATTTTCCTTCGGCTCGTGTATATTCTTGTTTATTCTGCTGGTCTTCCAAGATGGAAGTTTGTACAAACATTTTAAAGTTTTGAGAAACAACAATCAGAGTCAAAAGGAGAAAAAGAAAAACAAGGAGCAGGGCGAWCAGCTCCCAAGTGGTTCTGTGCATCCTTTGCATTTCCCTCCAGATCTCCAAGCTGACATCTTTTTTTTTGCAAATCTGATGAGATGAGGAAACTTCTATTCTCTGCACTGTAAGTGAATATGACACTGTAAGTGAATATGCTGCTCTCACATATATTCTTTGGAGTCTTTCCCCTGGCTGAATAGCTCCATGCTTCCTGCAGATTATGTACMTATGAAGGCATAATGACAGCAGATGCCACCCAAATACCTGTGGGTGATCAGATAACCCAACCAGCTCTACGGCTTCAGAAAAGCCTGAGTCAGGTGCTTGCTATCAAAGATGTTTCCTGAAAAATCATTTCTGGGCCTTGCACACCCAAACTCATTTAACCACCTCTTGTGGCTTCCGCTGCAGAGAGATGAGCCTTCTCCCGAGATATGAGGGAAGGAGATTGAGGAGAGAGCAGGAAAGCGAGCGTGGTGAGGGGAGCAAGCACTCCAGCTTGGACAGCCTCCCGTGAGTTTAATGCATGAAGGAAAAGCAAGTGGGGTTTAATGCATGAAGGAAAAACAAGTGGGGTTTAATGTATGAAGGAAAAGCAAGGGGGATTTGTTCAACTCATCCGCCGCTTGCGGCTGCTCCAGAAGCATTTGCAGCATCCATAGAGGGTGCTTTTGTATAAGAGATTTCCACCTGGTTTCTACTGGCCATACCACCTACAAGGGCATCCAGACCCGCCAGCTACTGATTGCAATTAAAAAAMCCAAAGATATGCAGCAAAGCGTCTGGTTTTCTCACCCGAGGCTGCAGGTAGATGTCGGTATTATCCAAAGATGTTGGATAGGGCCCATTCCTAGAGCTTTGGGAGGCAGCCGGGAGCACGCACGCGTGGAGCAGAGCCCCGTCTGACGGGTTGCAGCTGTGCCCCGGCCTGCCGGCCGCCCCCGCCCCGCTCCACATGTAAATCATCACCCTCCTTCCCTCTTAACATAACAGTTGTGTCATTTAAAAGCTCAAAGAGCTGAGAAAAAAGAAAAAAAAAGAAAAGCCGGCTTGTTTAGAGAGACCATTAAAACAAATTATGAGCATTTAATAAATGGGGAAAACTGTCTGTTTGTCATAACATGGATTTTTTTTTTCCCTTTAAATATCCAAATGGCCTCCCCCAGGGTTGCTTTCAGATTGGGTGTGCTGGGGGATTTTTCTAGGGTCAGTCCACACTGGGGCCTTGCTATGAGTTTTCTGGCCCAAATCCTGGCTGTCGCTGATGCCCACGGATGGAGGAGGAAGAGCAGCCCCACGTGCAGTGGCTGTCCCATGAGGGACCTCTCTGGCTCCACGGTGCCCATCTGGGATGCTCATGTGCTCGATCCTCTGTGCCGGATGGCTTGCATTGCATGCTGCCTTTGGATGCTCCGTGGTGAAAAAGAGCTGCTGGAGACACAAATGTTTCTTGTTTCTAAAGCATCAATATGTTTTTGAATAAACAGTAGCTGAGCGATTGCAGTTTAGCAGCAGTTCAGTGTTTTCTCCCATTTCATGTGATTTTTTTCTCCCCCAAAGTGTTTCTTGGTCCTGTAGACCTGGGAATGTCTGTGTTTGGAACTGCAGCCTGGGGATTGGCCCAGCTCCCGTTGTTTCACAGATGATAGCTTGGAATAGGATTGTGTTGGATGGGCCCCGAGTCATCTCCACACCACTATGGCAGGAGGGAAGGAGTGGTAGGATGGGGTCTGATGGGCTCCGCTGCTCCCCATGGTGGCCTCACACCCGTAGGTGCCTCCACTGGCACCACAGAGTGACAACAAGCACACTCAAGCTCTGGAGCTCTCATCCCATCTTTAAGAGCTCTTAAGTTCTTGGTCCTTAAGAGTGACCAKTTGTTGGCTAAACTTTTTCATCATGAGCCTCTTCTTCCTTCAGGACCTACCAAACTTTGGGAGAAAACCTATTTTGTATCTTGCTGTTGGGTGATTCAGAGGTCKGGACGTTTATAAGTCCTTATCATTGTAAGTGCACAACATCTTCCTATTTCATAGGACTGATTTCACTCATCCCAAACGTGCCTGCTGGATCCCACTGGAAGTAACCTGGGCTTTGAATGAGGAAGGTGACCAAAGATAAGCCCAAAATAGGACTTCTGGCTACGCTAATGGAGGGAGGGAAAACATAGAGTCACAGAAATGTCACGGAGGACAAAACAAGAAGGTTTTGAAATAGTTGAAGTGTGTGGGCAAGGGTGAGATGTTAATCACAGTTAACCGCTCAATTAAAGGCTTTGTGATGGACAGATTGATCAGAGGTGGCTCTGCTCCAGGATAGGTGCAGGATGCCCAAACAAACGAGGTAGGAGTGTCTCAGGCCCTGCCAACAGGCCAAAGATTTGGTGGCAAATGGTGGAATAAAGCCTTTGTCGCCCACACATCACCCTCACACGAGCTGACTGGTTCTAGCCCTTCAGCGTCYTTCTAGCTCTTCAGTATCCATCTACCTTGAACTTAGCACTCAGAATAAAATGAAATGTTGCGACACACCAAAGGAACCGTCTGGAAAATATAAATGCAATCGAGAGACATTGATTCAAGGGTAATTCCCTTCTGCTACACCCTGTCCTCTGTGCGAATCTTGACAGTCTTAATGAGGGAGGTGCTACAGCAAACTCTCCATTTCGGRTTGATAACGAGGATTTCATTACCTCCCTATCATAAAAAAAAAAAAAAGAAAAAAATTCCTTTCTCTTTAACTTTCTTGGTTCTTTAATCTCAAGTTCTCTTTGGTCAGATGTGCAGAGATTTTTCTTTGTGAACCAACAGCGAATTCTCCAGCTTCTCTCCCACAGGTTTTAATCCCTTCTTTTGTTTCACCATGTGGTTGTGCAAGCAGTTCCCTTGAGAASAGGGCTCCAGGAATATATAATTAAATCAAAAGTTTGGCACTAATAAGTGATCTTATCATTTTTTTTCTTCAGTTCTTTGTGCGATATTCCTAGGCCACCCCTTTAAAGTTATTTAATTACAAGGCCCCCACAAGAGCATTAGGGGCTTGGATTTTTTTTTTTAGTGGCATATTATATCGGGTTATGATGCTTTGTGCACCAGGTGACCTAGGAGGGGCTGACAGCTCTTCAGGACTGTCACCAACAAAGCTGACGCTGCAGAGATTATTTTTGCCRTGAGTAATTAGCAAGAAGAAACTCCTTTCCAAGCCCTTGCAAAGCACTTGGTGGCAATAGCTGCTGCTGTCAAGTCCCCAGGGACCTTACCTGCTGAGAGCAAAAATGAGGGGAAAAGTAAAAGATGGTGGATATTCCAGCTCCTGGTTGGCTTCCCAGTGTCCCCAAAYGACTGATTTCTCCCTATTTCCATGGCCAGCGGATGGTGAGGTGGTGGCTGAGAGGGAGGACGTTGCAGTGAAGGTTTCTCCCCTTGTTCAACACGGCTTGGCTGACGAAGCCGGGTGCAGCCYCAGCCCTCGGGGTGTCAGTCGACTAGGTGTGAAGCTCCTTAAGTACCTAAAGATGCAGATAAGATATGGAGTTTTTAAAAAGACGCTGTTAGAAACCTGTCTTGCATTTAAGTGCACTCTAAGCACCAGTATATACGTCCTCRGGACAGAAATAAAACTGTTGGAAAATCGGTGTTTGCAAAAAGCCAGCCTACAGACAGCCCTGGAATTGCTCCCAGGCCCTCTCTGCATTGTGCATCCTTCAGTGCCTGGCTGATTTTGGCATCTGATGTGACCTCCTCTCCAAAGGACACGCGATGTGATTGAGGTCCACAGGAAACGTGCCTGCAATGAGAGGAGGACAGCAATGGTGTGACACGGGCTATGCCCATACGGTGATACAGGCACAGCTCAGGACTCTCAAGTTCCTATACCACGTTTTTTTTTTGCTTTTGCATGTTTTCTTTTATTTGCTGCACAGCTGATGTCTCAGGCTTCCAAGCATTATGTGATATGCAATGGATATGGACTTCTGAACCTCTTCCCTCCATAGTCCTGTAGGCTAGGACATAAACTGCTCCYGGGAAACCCTTCTCCCTCTTTTACCAGCAAAACTGGAGCTTCAGCAATGCCAGCACTAACCCCAGGCGTGACATCCAGTGCAAACTGCTCTGTCTTCCACTCGCCATGTGACTTCGGGCAAGACCTTTCTGTGGTTTTAATCCATCAAGTGCGAACGTGTTGATGGATGTGGGTGACCGCCCCGGCACAGACACGCAAGGTGCTGCCCACCTGAGCCCGGGGTTGGTGTTGGAAACCCACTTGCTTGCTGCGATCAGGGAGAAAACCCTTGATCTACAAGTCAGGTGCTAATGAAATAATATTCAAAGAGAGATTATCATACCCTTACAGTGTCGTTTTCAGGTCTCGTTTTGTTGCTTTTCTTCCCACATGGAATGCCGTTCCATTTACTCACTTATTATTTGCTTTACTCACAGCTTGCTTACCTATCATCACTAATTACAGAACAAACAATTGCAGTAATACAGTAATGAATAGCAACCTTATGGGTTTTTTTTTTGTAGGTGCACCTGGTTCAAACATTTAAGATAAATGGCGGTGACTTTCCAGTTCTCCCCTTTTGCCAACAGCACAATTTCTATCCATTCAGGCCGTGACGGGTGTGAGCAATCGTCAAGACACTCTGCCAGGTAGGCAGAAGGGAAGCACATTGTGAGATGTCCCGTAAACACAGAGTTCAAGGGTCGGTGCTGAGTGCAATCCCATTTAATTTTTATGTTTTTTCCCCTTAAACGTATGGTGTGGTTATCGTGAAGGTGGCAAAACCAGCCCGAATGACACAAGATTTTGCAGACTTGCAGCAAACCTTGTTACACTCCCAGATTTTYGAGTTCTCTAGCAGTTTAGAAAAGTGAGAAATTCAGAGGAGAGTTGACAGTCCCTGCAGCAGGACCTGATGCAGCAGAGCRCCCCAGACAGGCCCAGCTCAGTGCAAGCGGTTTCATTGGTTTCACACTGTTGCTCTGTGTAAACTCCTGCATCCGCATAGGAGTATCTCTTGGATCGGGGCTTAGGACTACAATGGATTATAAAGCAGCGTAAATCCACTATTAAATCTGTCAATAAAAACACCTTACAAATGAAGCTTAAGTAAGCCTTAAAATGTACCTGGAAATAGGAAATTACCCTTTGTAAGTGAGGTATATGTTGATATAAAGCATTTAATTAAAATGGAATTAGCATTTCACTTAATCTTTCTGCATTTCTTTCCRTTTTACTGTGTGGCTGGGCAGAGGCAGGGAATGGCTCTGGCTGGGCCAGCTTCGACCGAGGACCCACACAGCCTTTCTAATAGGCATTTTGACCATTATGATTTAGTTCTAGAAAACAGTTTGGTTTCAGTGAGTCACTATAATGATTTTTTTATTAAAAATCCTCTTTCTCTCCAGTCACACACATGGCTTTCTGCCCTCTGGAGTTCCTAACATTATATAAAAAAAAAAGCAGTGTGCATTTCTGCTGTAAGTTTATGTGAGGTTACAGACAGATATGGTCTGCCTAATGGATAGGACCCCGGAATTATTCTTTGAACTGGTTTGATATTATTTTGGTACTACACAAACTAATCACCGACTATAGAAATGAAACAAAAATATGAATCAGGCAACAGAAAATTGTGAATTTGGCTTGAGAGTATCGAGCTCCTGATCCAGCAGTGGAAGGAAGGTGTTTATGACTTGTTTGTGCAATCCCAAGCCCTAGCTTAGAATGGGTCACACTTTCTGTTGGGTGGAAAAATGAGAAAAGAAAGCTGAGCTTTTTGCCTGTCTGCATGAGTCCAGCATCTGGGGTTTAAGAAAAAGTGACATTCAATAGCGGCATGTGAGCAGGTGCTGAGACTGGCAGCAGTTTAGCTGTGGCTCTGGATCATGCAGACTAGGGTCCATGGTATGGATGGATACCRTGAAGCCTCTTCCAGATGAACATCTGTACATAAATAATGACCATTATCCTGAACGGGGAAGTGAGGCACAGTGCTCACACTGCGTGTCCTCGTGCTGCTCCTCACAGCACCCATCTGTCCGGGTACCACGTGCATCTTCCACGGCCTTCCCAGGAATCCCTTTCTGCTCTCCAAGGGCTCATGAAACCAAGACATGAGCAAACACCACAGCAAAGACAACAAAAGAGATGTTTTCTGCCACTTTCCCTGCTCCAAGTCAGGGAAATGCCCTAGATGAGCTGGCTATCAGCACTCCAGATGATCATCGAGTCTGCTCTCCGAGCAGCATAAAGCCGGTGTGGAGGTGAGCTGTGATGCTCATCCCTTTGGTCATGGTCTCCCTTCAGTTGCCTCTTTTAGGTCTGTTTAGTTTAAGGAAACAGACCCAATTTAGATATAGCAAACTGCCTCTTACCAACTTTGCTGCTCTGTTTCTTTGCGGACTGTTTTTTTATTCTAGAAAGCCTAATTCTGCTGCCACTGGGCTCACGGAGCAGGTATCAACATCCCAACTTTTACAAGAACCAAAGGGATATACCAAATGGCAGAGAGGCCATTCAAACGAGCGGAAAGAGCCCCATGCCCTCGGTGTCCAGAGCAGTGTGTGATGTGTGTGTGCATGTTGTGTGCCATGTGCGTGTGCATGTTGTGATGTGTGTGTGCATGTTGTGTGCCATGTGTGTGTGCATGTTGTGATGTGTGAGTGCATGTTGTGTGTGATGTGTGTGTGCATGCTCTGTGCCATGTGTGTGTGCATGTTGTGTGCACATAAGCAGGCCTGGCCCCAGCGTGGCCCCGCCAGCCCCGAGCTGTGACCTTCTGGGACGTGTCCTCAGCCTCCCTGGGGCGAGGGAAAGCCCAGGGCTGGGGTGAAGAGATGACGCCGTTTGTGAGCCGTCGGCTTCCCCRCTCTTGCCCATTTTTCAGAGATGTTTTGTGGAGCCCAGCGTGGGCAGAAAGCAGAGGAAGACCCTCCATGCACCCTGGCACAGCTCCCATGCGAGCTCAACCCCAAGAGCAGCCAGCAGCTTCTGAGAACCACAGACATCTGGAGAACCATAATRCAGAAAGCCCAGGTGTTTGTAGACATCTGCTGCAAGGCCAGCSAGGTCTGAAGAGCACAGCTTCATGCCTGGGCATCCAGGTCCATCTGCAGAGCTCTTGGCTCCACCGGTCGTTTCTGCACTGGCAGAAGAAGGGTTTGGATGGGTGCTGGCGAGCCATGTGTGAGCTGCTTGGGACCCTGCGTTCACGTGGAGCAAACCTCTTCATGCCCCACACAGTATTAAAATTAACACATTGAGAGCTATAGCACTGTAGGGAGGATAATTTAATGTGTGACCAAAGTCTGGCCAAGGACTTCATGGTCTGAAGGGTCCTATGAAGTTATAGTTTTATTGTCACTTTGTCACTCACTGCATCAAACCAATTAATTCATGCATTTTACCGTGTATTGTCTGCCAGATATTTYGTATTTGATATTAAATAGATAAAACATTATACTTACAGCCAAATTGTGTTTGTTATTATTTTGCATGTGAAGGATTCTCACCATTTGGACACCACAAGGGCAATTAATACGTGAGGAGACTATTTCAAACAGTGGTAATGAATGGAACTTCATWGACCTGAATAAATTAGACTGGGTAAAAGTAATCCTGGAAGAGCACTTTTGAGGCAGTAGGAATAGCAGTAAATAATAAGGGTTACTTTTTTTTTTCTTTTTTTTCAGAAATTTTGTGAGAATTATTTCAAGGTCTTTCACATGTGGCAACTTACTCCACAAGGTCCACGTCCTGACTGGGAGCTAACGCCGCTCCTGAGGCTGCCTTTGCAGTGGTAGCTTCCAACTGCAGCACAGGCGAAGCTTAATTGGCAGCAATGACCTCATCGCTGGCTTGATTAAGATCTCCATGTGTGTTTTATCAATAGAGTCGTCTTTTCAACTGCTTTATTGCTCGGAGGTTTCAGCAGACTAAATATGATTTATGGTGCTTTGCCTTTCTTTTTTCCCAGCTGAATGGGGACTATTCCTGCTCCTGCAGCTCTCCTCTGGACCAGGACACTGCCGTCACTCAAAGTCACTTGGGGCTCTGCTGGACGACCCCTTCCACTGGCAGAATTGGGTCTCCAAATCCACCCAAAGAGAAGCCAAGGATGGAGGAAAAGCAATCAGAGGGTGCTAGCTGGATGCTGAGCTGTGAGCCCTGAAGCCTGCTGTTAAAAGACATTGACATGCACAGTTACAGCAAGAAAGAAAAGCAGAAATAAAAAATAAAATGTAGCAGGATTACTTAATCCAAGCTTTCAGAAATCATGAGCTTGGCTTAAAACGAGAGCTGAGAAATGTTCCGTATCACATTCTTTTTATTTGCACTTGGTGAAACGTTTAGCGCTCGTGTGCATAAGCTTTTCAGGAAGGGTAGAAATGTGTTAAAGAAAAAGGATTTAGCTGTTAGGTTATAAGCTGATCCTGCCCTAAATCACCCCTCCCCAGTAAATACGGACAACACACGATAAAATGATGAGGACTGAAAATACAGACATTTACTGGGATGAAGAGGAGAGGTATATTAGTGGGATTGTGGTGTCTTAGCATTTGCTATTCTGAACTGTCTGGAGAGAAACATGCTGATTTCCTTGGATTACTTGATCATGGTTCACTGAGTTCAGGTTTTCTTTCCTTTCTTATTTTGCTGCTAATTCAGAAGCCGAGAATATTCTTGTGAATGAATTCGCTCTGCTGAGCACATTTATGCAAAGAAAAAATATTTTTTTTTTTCTAACAAAATGATTTCCTATCTGAAAAGCTGGCAAAAAAAAAAAAAAAAAAAGAGGTTTGATATTACTGCATCTTTCTTTTTTTTTTTTTTTTTGATAAGCAAAATAAGAAGGCAGTCATGAAACAGCTGGATGCGACCCTGAGGAGCGGAGTTTGGGATGTTGTGCCGTGCTGGATACACCTGGCAGAGCAATGACCTGGGATCGGTGCAGGGCCATGGGGGAAGCGGAGTGCTGGCAGACTTGGACAGGATGCGAGTGGAACAGGATGTTTCTGCTTTCTCCAAATACACTAAGCTCCATATTGCTGCATCAAAGTGCCCCCGTTGCAGCAAGGTTGCCTTATGAGGACCTTGGATGGTCACTCTACTGGGGGACTGGCCAGTGGGTCTAGGGCATGTCCAGCACTTCTCTGCTTGGGGTGAAACCTGGTGCTCTTGTCTTTGAACACACTTGGAGACCAGATTTTACCCAAAGTCTTTTTGTGTCTCTTCTCAGCATCCTTTCTTTTCCCTTTTTCAGCCACAAGGTACAGGTTGACCCAAACTCAGGCCTAACTCTTTGGAAAGAGAGTTCCAAGCATTGAATCAATTGCAAAGCCTCATGGCACAGTTTTTGCATGTGGAGATGCTGACGTTGAGCGAAATCCTTCCTTTGTGGCCATCAGTGAGAGGAGTCTGGGATTATTTCCACACTGACAGCGTCTCTCCAGGAAGGTTATTTTGGTTTTGGCTCTCCTTCCCTTAAAGGAAAGGCCCTATTTGGAAACCCAAGGTCCATTTGTGACCGGAAGGTTTCGGTACAAAAACGAATGCAGCCCTGCTGAGGTGGGAAAAGAAAATACCCGTAGGAACCTCTGCTCCTGCTCTTGGAAGCTGCAAKAGCGGCTGGGCTTGGAGGAGAGAGCCAGGGGACACGGGCCACTTGCTCGCACCGCGTCTGTGCAGGTGCCATCGCAAAGGTGCTCACGGGGAGCAGATTGAGAGGCAAATCCCTGCTCTTCCCAAACCTGCCGGCAGGCAGGGCGGCTTTTTGGACGCCGGGCAGGTCGGGGAAATGCTCTTTCCCTGCAGCCCCTCCCGCACGAGCCGCTCTTTATTCAGGCTTTTCCCTCCTGAGAAATGCGAGGGGAAGGGAGCGTGCCCACGGCAGATGTGAGCCGACTAACAATCGTGACCCCCCCTTCGGCTCGCGCCGCTCCCTGGGCCCCGTGGCAGAAACATTGGAAACAGATTTTCTGCGTGTAGAATAAAGGAAAACGGAGCAGCGGTCGAGATGCCAAATGACAGAACGCATTTTTCTCTTGTAGATAACATTTCTGATTCCGTTAACGAACACCCAGGTTTCCTTGAAACCTCTAASCAGCGCAGGGTTTTTATAATAATGTTTGCATTAGGATTCTGGTGGGTTCAGGCTCTTGGAATTATATTTGAGCTTCCTTAGCTTTCAGCACCATTAAGCATATTTTAAAAACACATTAAAAGGAATATGTCAGYTTAGTTTAGGCTGAAATTTATGTTTGGAAAGGAAAATAAAAGTGGTCAAAAGAAAGAATTTTTTGAAATACAAATGAAAGAGGAGGTTTCATTAAAGGAAGAAATAAAGACAATATGTTATTCCAAAATAAGATGMTTTCTAATTTGTATCTGTAGACTTGACGACACAAAAAGATTAACTCTGTGCTCACAGAGGAGGAAAAGCGAGTGACCAGAACCTGAACTGCTCCAGATGAGGATTCCAGAAGCATGAAAACAAAACAAAAACCCAAATGCAAAAATATGGTAAATATCACTAGAAACATCTCTAAGTTTCCACAGAAACATTATTTTTTTTTTGAAATATGGTTTGCTTTTCTTAACAAAGAATGTAGGAAAATCTCTTTTTTATTCAAGCATTTCTGTTTTTATTAATTAAAAAAAAAAAAAAGAAAGAAAGCAAGACTACCCCAATTTCAGACTGTGGTCCTCGAACTCCAGAAAATGTTACTGAGAGGCCCCGTTTCTCAGTTCCTGTTCTGTGAAGGTAGCAAAGGCAGATCTTGCTGCTTCTGCTCTCTTTCAGTCTTGTGAAGACCGTCACCTGCTTTCTGCAAGGTTCACAGAAGGGCCGAGGTTGGACGGGACCTCTGGAGATCATCTAGTCCAACCCCTGGTCATCCAGGGACACCCACGGCACCRTGTCCAGACAGCGTTTAAATATCTTCAAGGCTGGAGACTCCACAGCCTCTCTTTTGCTTTAAATAGACACAAGTAATGCAATAATTGATAAAAACGTGCTCTGGGTTGTGTCACAGTGTAACATCATGGCCTTTCTGCTGGCATCAGCACCAGCCCGGCCTTCTGGTGTCTGGGCTGCCATGAGAAGARGGGAGGTGAGATGTGACTCTCCTGCATCTCCCTTCTCATCCTGCTCTGATTTTTGCACCCKACGTAGTCAACAGCTCCCTGTTTGCTAACTTTGTGTAATTGCTKAATAAGGAAAACACAACACGGTCTGCCAAGCACTGAGTGCTACCATGTATGGTGAAAAGGAGTGATTTCCACAACGCAGGGGCATAAATTCTGCTTTCTACATATATAAAGAATAAAAAAAGGAGATAATGCCAAGCTCTAGCCCTCTCCTTGTTTGGGCCAGTGCTATAGGAAGGCTTAGTTATAAATAGGAGAAAACATGTTCGCTTGCAAATAAGGAAAGCACGCTGATTTAGGAGAATAACAGGTTTATACATGCAGAAAAGTCTCCAGAAGGGTAAGTACTCGGAATATAGTGGAAAGGCAAGAATAAAACGATAAAGAAGTAGATAATATTTTTAAGTCCCTAAATATGCATTTATCTAATGTGGGAAGTTCAAGATAATATATTTCAGAATGAGTACAAAATAGATTCATATTAAGTTCTTTGGGAATCTGGCTCAAGCACAGCGTGTGTCTCAGATCACCAGGTCGGGGATAACTGAGTGTGGCAGAGACCCGTTCCCGTACATCAGTGTGAGTCATTGCCAAACCATCAGCAAGAGAACGCCCGGGCAGAGGCATCCCCAGCCTGGCCAGCTGCTGGCTACTAGAGGGAGATGCGGAGGGCAGAAAAGCCTTCCCTTCCTGGAGGATGCCCTGGTGAGCAGCAGGAGAGATCCTCATGTGGGCTTGGCAAGGGCTGAGCGCGGAGGGGACAGGGCTGGTTCCAAAAACACTGCCCGATTGGCCAAGAAATGCAACATTTACAAAACCTGTGGGATTTTATTAAGCATGAGCAAACTGGGAATCTCCGCAGAGGTCATCTCTTT